>APFE031484457.1:42064-60997 GCA_000404065.3 Pinus taeda | reverse complement strand
CCAAGGAGGATAGTATGACTGTTGATGGAGCCATACTAACTGCAGATAGTCATGGTGACAAATTTCAGTGTAACACCCCAATCACCCTTGCTTCATTAATAATAGAGCCCTTATCCAAATAAAAACCTTTCCATCAACAAAAACAACTCTATTACCCTTATCCTCTAGAAAAGAAATAGAAAGTATATTTTTCTTCAAACCTAGAACATATAAGATGTTCTTGAGGTGAATGTTTCTACTTGACTCAAGCTCCAACGATGTAGGCCCAATAGGATTTCACTGTGGTGGGCTCTGGTATTGCAGCAATAATGCTACAATTCTTGGGACTCCCTTCTTTACTTTTATCAACCCATTCATTCCTAACAAACTTGGAAGCGATGGTGCTATATGCACAAGTACTAGCTCTTGCCGCAGGCTGTCACTTGATCAGCTGGCACAAGTCCGCTAGGAGCTTAAGCCAACTTCTATGAGTTCTTAGAAGAAGATTTTAACTATGATGGATGAAAGCTAACTCAAAGGAGGCTAGTCTACTTACAGAAAGAAGCTGAAAGCTGAAAAGAAATGCAAAGCCTAACAAACCCTAGTTCTTACCGACTAGTCCTACTGGTGCAAGAAAAGAGATGAAAGCGGTGGAAATGGATGCCATTGACTTTTAGAAAGGTAAAATGCATGTGACTAAGCTACTTCTACAGTAAAATATGGAGAAAACATCTTTTTTCATTTTTGAGGGATCTCATAGAATTATTATGCATGTGCTTTAACTATTTTTGACTGTGCAGAGGTTGATTAGCGAAAGTAAATGGAGTGGGCACTTGCAGGAGGTTGGGAAGGTGAGAAGAGGGCCTAAGGGGTCCCTAACACCCTTCCAGAGAGTTTCGCAGTGATCAGATCTCGAAAACCGCTCACATGAACTTCTACAAGAAGTTTGCAGGGGTTCTACATGATGTTCTATAGGAAGATCTGAAAGAGGATTTTGGAGGGTTAATGGTGGAAAAACGGTGGGAAAGTGGAAATGGAGGTTGGATAGAAGTGTTAAGGGGTCTAGGACCTGGTGAATGAGGCTAAGGAGTGATTAAGGTGATTGGATTTGTTGAAGGATGGAGGGAGTAATGATGCACAAGAATGTAGAAATTAGGGAAAAGTGAGAAAATGTGGTGAATGAAGGGAAGGAATCTGAGTTAGGGGTTGAAGCAGGTTGTATGATGGAGGAAGGGTAGGCAGGGAGGTACCACATGTGTTCTGCACACTATTTTCCAAAATTGACCAAGTAAAGACTATGCAAACCAAAGATCTAGCTATTTTGACCTATTTTGACCTACAAACCAACAACCATGATGAACACAAATTTATTGGTATAAAATCATGTAAGATAACTATGCAAACTAAGCAAGAACAGATCTAAGCATGTAATCACAACTGGTACCAACTTTTTCAACTAAGAATCTAACACTAGCAATTGCATGAAGAAGCAAGAACAATGTTTTTGTGGCAGCAAGGACACCTTGGTCTCAACTCATGGTCCCAAGGAGGGAGAGGTGAGATCAAGGGTTGCTTGATGGCCTTTTTCGAAGATCTTTCCTGTTACCAACCTATCAAATCAACCTGAAACATGAAAAGCTATTTCAGTCATCAAAAATGACTTAAGTAACCAAGCAAGATTTTAATCTACTAACATAAATTATTCTATGAATACAATAAAAACATATAACAATACACAGAGGAGGTCCTGGAACTTGGGTTGGGCCCAACCCTAAGAGATACAAGCTCCTAAGAAGAAGCTCAGAGCTGATGCAAAATGAAACTAATCTCCATTACTCAGAAAATAACCATATCACAAAAATCTTTACAACAAAAGCTCCGAAATGAGCTGAAAAGCAGAGCAGCACTAAAGTGCGAAATACAAAATGTTGAAAAAGTAAACTACGAAGGCTGGAAGCCTTCCTTCTTATGCACTACGAGGACCTCCAACAACCCTCCTTAACTCAAGGGGCTTGGCTGCTGAAATTGCAAGTAATCAACCACTTTACAAAAGCTGCTCGGTTGCCCTTGGGAATCATCTTTGGTGGCATGTTGAACTCCAAGCGGGTGGTGGAGAACTTGAGAAAGGGGCCATTTAGTGCATGAGACACCCTTCCTACAAATCCTCAGCGTTGTTCCCTCGTATTTGGCTATCAACTGGCTCATAAATTCTTGACCTTGGTCCAAAAGTTGTCCAAAAATCTGCAATAAGCACGTATTAGACTTCCTGGTCAAGTGACTATTCTCATTTATTCAATTAACATAAATATACTCAAAAGCATGCATAAAATATGAAGAATGGTGGATTAATCAAGAATAATAGGAAAAATGAGTCCAATAAGTTACCCATTTTTGGGGCTTATCACACTGAATAACAGTGATTATCTCCAAGTTTGATAGAGTGAGATGAGATTCCCTTAGATAGAGTTTGGAGTTGACTACATTCTTCCATCATATTTATGGAGGCACCACTATCAATAACCCATACATTCTCGTCCTTGATTGTGTTAGATAAAGCGGAGAACAAGATTTCATTTTCTACTTCCTTTCAAAATTTGGAAATGATCTTCGATATGTTGTTCTTGATAGAGATAATGAGATTTTTAAGAATCTTGAAACCCTTACTTATAACCCTTGCCATAGCACTAAAAAATATGTGATCTCCAGTCTCCTTCTTGCACCTTATTTCTAATACCATGTTAGAAAATGTGGAGACTTTCATATTGTATCTTATTTTCCTTAGCTTGATAATTACTTGTGACGTTAGATGTTCTTTTATTACTTATTTAATTATGTTCATCAAGTAATTACAAAAAACAAGAAGATCACGAAGAGGCAAAGTACAGAAGATATAAGCTCCAAGCCTGGAAAAAACCCCTCCAAGGGGAAAACTCAGAAAATTATTGTCATCTTCATTAGAATCTTCTTACAAAAGAAACTTCCAAGACCCAAAGAATCGAGCCAAAAAACCCTCCAAGACAAAATTCAATCCCTAGAAAGAACTTCCTTGAGATAGCTTCCACTACTTTGATACTACTACATTGTTAACTTTGACCCCAACTACAAAAATTTGGCCCTACATCTTCATCCCCCTACAACTGCTTCAAAATTTTGGCTTCTTATAGTTGGCAACTTCACAAACTGTAGCGAGACAGAGAGACCCTTGGAAAATTTTGGCTTCTTTTTCTCTTTTTCGTCCTCCAACTACTTTTCTTCACCTTCACTGTTGCAGATTGAACTAGCTTGAGATGAGTTTCCAAATGAGGTTGATCTCTCTTCTATTTATAGCCTTTCTTGAGGGTCAAATAGCCCTCCTTTAGGCCAACTTGGTTTTGGGTTTTTCCATGGATTTTACATGATAAAACACATATTTTTCTCCATTGTAATGAGTCCAAATGGGACTATGATACATGGCCAATATTGTTCTTTATCCTAGAAAGACCTAGAAGACCTAAAAGACCTAAAAGCACAAAGAACATGCTTTTGAATCAAACTTAATTATGAAACCCATACTCTAGAAATAAAATATAATTTCTCTTTCTTTTGTTTTTCTTTCTTTATGAAGAATATACAATGTCGTGATTACAATTACATCATAATGAAGACTGAACCTAGTTTGAATTTTCAATAAATATTTCGTACAACAAAAACCTAGCAAAACCTGTGTGTGTGTGTGTATATATATATATATATAAAAGTTGGAAGTGGGATTGTTGAGTGAGCTATGTCATGGATGTTGTTGGGGTACTTTTTGGGATTACACCTGGTGACAATATGTTTTTAATAAGCATGATGACATGGATGCTAACAAATTTCACATATAGAATAAACATTGAAAGAAATTGTGGATAAAAAGTTTTATAACAACAATTGACCCTTTTCTACAAACTCTAAATAACATATTTACTTTTCTGCTTGAAGTTAAAAGATGACACATAATTGTGAAGAGCACATATTTGATATAAAGGAAGAACATTGTAGTAAAGTACGAATGGTGGAGAAAATGGTTGGGCACCTTAGATTGAGTGTTGCATTACAACACTAGAGTCTTTGAAACTTGACTCTTCTTGCCAAGTTTCTTGCCATTACTTAAAATCAAGTTCCAGGTTGGAGAACCTTCCAAGTTTGATTTAAAACACATGACATTTAAATGTGATATTATGTCATACTACTTGATTTATCTATGGTAATAAGCTTGGAAAATTGTTTATAGTTGGAACTGGGGTATGGAATACTATTCAAAACTTAAGCCAAGTAGTGTACATTATTTTTGTTAAACTATTGGTTCACTCATGTTCAAAAGTTGATACATGGAAGTAAATTGGAATTTGTCATTACATTGTTAAATTGCTAACTATTTTCAAGCTTGGAATTTGAAAGGGAAAAATTTCCAATTTACTTATATAGAACTTGAGTATGAGAGAAATTGGAGGTTAGAGGCAAGAGTTATCAAAGGATATTGGAGCATTTTGATTTGAATGGAAGTAGGGTTGCCCATAACCTTTCACAAAAATGATTTTCATTTTCTTAATTATTGCTCTATTTGTTGTCTCTATGTTTCTTCTTAACTAATTTAGTAACAAATTAGCAAGGTATATGTTTTTTAATATCATCCTCTGAACTACTTGTAACTCATTAATTTAATATGAATTCTTTTGATCTTTTAGATTCATCAACATACATTCCCAAAAGGGCCCAAAAGTTAAAAATCAATTTCATTACGACAACTCACTTTTTAACCATGACTTTTAAAGTTGGTAGTATTTGATAAAATGATTACCCACCTGTTGGTAGTATTTGATAAAGTGATTACCCACCTGTCATCATTAACTTATAAAACTACTACACCACACACAAAAATTGGATGATCACTTGGTCATTGAGTAACAGACTATTTTGTAAGCACCTCTAAGAAGGTTCAACATGTTCATGCCAACAAAATAATTTGAATGCAGTGAGGGAAGCAAAGGTTGGAGATTTAAGTCTTGAGATTAAGCAATATATAGTTTTACTAGACATAATATTATATTAAGAAGAAAGCAAATCAACATTTATTTCGTTTCCTTTTCGTGATTAGCACAATATAACACACCACCCTTGAATTTACATTAGGAACAAGATATACACTTTTTAAAAATTGGCACTTGTCATTTTATTTCTACCCTTTTGTTATTAGTTGATATGATTTATATAATATTATATATCAAATATCTCACGAGCCTTCATTGACTTGAATTTTATTTTATTTTAGTTGATATGATTTATATAATATTATATATCAAATATCTCACGAGCCTTCATTGACTTGAATTTTATTTTATTTTATATTTAATAGGTATAAACCAATAGCACGTGCTATTTTATTTCTATCATTTTGGTGTTGGTTGATATGATTTATAAAATATCATGTATCAAATATCGCATAAACTTTTATTAAATTGGATTATTATGCCTAATATGTATAAACCCACAATTAATTATGTTCCGCACAATTGGAAGATGCTTTAAAGTGTAAGGTTAAATTAAAATAAATAAATAAATAAATCAAAATAAATCAAATAATCTCAGAGGAAAATCAAGTGAAGGTTAAATTAAATAATTAAATAAATAAATTGTGAAATTAAATAATTTCAGAGGAAAATTCAAGTGAACTTTTAATGTTTTGAGTGAAAGCTAATATATTTAAATAAAATAATTAATAAAAATAAAAGTTATATATTTAAATAAATTAATATAAATTATAAAAATAAAGAATTTTATTATAAAAAATACAAAATAAATAGATTTTAGAGATGTGTGAAGACAAATATCTTTAACTAAAATACATATTATATGAAATGAATTCTTTTATAAAATGTGTATGGTGTGAGAATTCTAAGGAACTTGGGTTATGTTATGATTGTATTTTTAGCTATCCATATAAATTAGGTATAATGGATTTATGTAAATGAATAAATACAAATAAATTTTATAGTATTTAATCTAAATCAATAATTTTAATAAATAATTGATTATCACAATTATGAAATTGGTTATACGAGTAACATGACATGGTTTGTTTTTTAAATATATGATTGATTTTTTCTTTCAGAATGTTCTTAAATCTACATATATGCTAAGAAGTTAGATAAATTATCACATTAAAATTAGAGGGAAACAAATCAACTTTCTTTTGCCACCTTCGTGTATCTCAATGAGATACAATTCAAAAATGTTGGCATTTCTTTTATGTTGGATAAAAACACTAATTTTGGCTTAGAAAACAATGCTATTATTAGAGGAGCACCTATTTGGTTATTGGTGAATCTTATAAATGCATCCTATGGTAAGTAAAAAACAATTTGAAGTGGTACATCATTATTGTGCAATGAAATTATGGCTACTAGATGGTAGCATGACCTTATAAGAAGAGATGTGAACATTGTTTATAATGTTTAGACCAATGCTCATATATCAAGCCATAAAAAATAGGCACGGGTAAAAGAGAAACAAAATAAATAGGGAAAGTGGCCATGACTAGTAGGAGTAGTGGTGGAAGAAAGTGTGGGAAAGAGACCTTGGATCAACACAGGGTGAGGGCAAAGGAGGGGTGGGGGGAAGCCTAATTTGATTTTACTTAATAAAATGACCCAAATATGTAGAGGAAGATATTTCTATTTATTGTACATGAAAACATGTGACTTGGTGAAGGGATGGTGTTATCTTCGTCTTCTCCCAGGATAGGGGTGTCAAACATTCATCCAACACATAACTTGATTGCATCCCAATATGCAAGAATTCATAGCTCTACAATTTAAGATCAAGTGATGCTTCTTTAGTAAAGTGGAACACTTAATTCCTCGATGACATAGCTGTAGAAAGAACTCTAGTCCCAAGCAACTAAGGTTGGGAATGTAGTATACCTAGGGGGATAATATGGGGTACAGAAGGGGTACCCAAGGAAATAATGTAATTTAATAATGTAAGGATGATAAATAAATGGACTATAATTATTAAATAAAGTGGTTAAGCCACATTATGCAAGGGATCACAAGTAGTTAGGGAATAATGTGATAAACCCACTGTATTGGATGTAGATATTGAGAGACCCATGGTAATTACTAATGGTATTGTATGTATGAAACCTATATAGAGGCTATAGACTCTCCATTGAGAGATGTCAAGTATTGGTTTTGTATTGACAAACATTGGCTTGTGGAGTATTCTCCTTCCTTAAGGAGTGATTATATGGTGTTACCCTACCTCAAAGATTTTATCAACAACGAAATATTTTCTAACATTATTTCTCAATATTTCCGTTATTTCTCTAGTATATTTTATCTTATAATATTTGTATGCCAAATATATTACAAGCGGTATTAGAGCTCTTTCTTGGGAAAAGTGGGGAGTTTTTTCTTTTTCTTTTTTTGTAGGATTTTTTTGGAAAAATCAGGGTGCCGAGTTTACAGATCAAATCTGAGAGTTTTGGTGAAAAAAAAAAAAAATTACATATACGAATTCCTTGCAAAAAGATACCCCATTTTAAAAAATAAACTATCTAAGTCGAAGTTCAGACGAAGGAGATATCGCTGATTTAAAATAAGCTATTGTGTATAATTTTTTCTTGACGGAAATTCGTGGACAACATCTATCCAATAAAATTTTCTATTATTTATTTATTTTTTATTTAATTTTTTATTTATTTTTAATTTTTAATTTAATTATATTTTTTTTTTTTAATTTAATTTTAATTTTTTCCAGTTTTGGCATAATTTCATAAAACTAATTGCATATATGAGTTCCTCTTGAAAATCACCAAATTTAAAAAATAAATTGGTCGAATTAGATTACAAATGAGGGATATATCGTTGATTTAAAATCATTTTTTTTCTTTTCTCCTGACGGTAATTTGTGGACAACATCTATCCAATATTTTTTTGCAGTTTTTTGTGCATAATTTCATAAAACTAATTGCATATATGAGTTCCTCTTGAAAATCACCAAATTTCAAAAATAAATCAGTCGAATCAGACTCCAGATGAGGGATATATCATTGATTTAAAATAATTTTTTTTTTTTAGAATTTTTTGTGATAGTAGGACAATTGCAGTGTGAATCTGAGTTTCCAGAGTGCCTAGGTCGTGATTTCAATCACATGAGAATATGCAAAATGACCCTTTTGTTTGTGAAAACAGGTTCCTATTTTAAATTTTTTCCAAAGTCGGCGATTTTCTTCAAAACCCTTACTCTATTTTAAGGGTTCCAACAATAAGTTTTTTACAGGAAAAGATCATGGTCCAATTATTGAAGAATTCCTAAAAATGCAAAATTCAGAATCCGACATTTTGGAAATATTTATTATGGCTTCATTTTAGAGATGAGGCTATCATATGGTGGAACTCACTTGACACAAAGAAGTTGGTAACCTTCCCAATGAATAATTTGAAAAAGTTATTTTGGAAAAATGTTATCATGCTAGAAAACAGGATAATGAGAAACACCAATTGTTATTTTTTGCTGGTATATCCTTATTACAGGTTCATGTATGTATTCATAAAGAGAAGATCATTGTGTCTATCAATCCTAGTTGCAAGCATAATTTTATCAATGTTAATTTGATAAAAAAATTGCAAATTCTAGCAAAACATATTGAAAATACACAGGTTGATAATGAGGATGTTCAAATTAATAAATATTTGAAGATTTCTATGGATAAGTATGTGTTGTATCATGATTTTTATAATTCGGATATGGATAATGTGGATGTTATTTTGGAATACCCTTGGATATAATAGTTGGTACTATCAACATTAATGTGCAAAATAAATTCTTGAAGATCTAGTATAAAAAGAAGAAAATTACATTGCAAGATATTTCCATTAGTAAACAGGTAGAGTCCTAGTAGACCTAAGCTGAAAACTCTATAAGTACTGACATATCAGATGAGGAGTCTGTGGTGGAAGTAATAATGGAAGACAAGAAACAAATGTAGGTACCACAAAAGGAACCCGATACCACCTAGGCTCCATTAGGTGGGGGATTGAAGAAAGATACACCATCAGTTAAAACTTCAACTTATTATCACCCACACCAACTAGCAAGACAACAACCAACAAGGTGGAAAATAATTAGTAACAAGGACGACAACCCCTAGAGGACACAAAAAGAGGTGTGATGATCCACCCAAAACACATCAATACAAAGGAACTACAAGAAGTATCTTCCATCTCAAGTGAGAGAGGCACTGACTAGATAGAGTGTTCACCTTTCTCTTGGATGGATAGATGCACATGCATGGTACCAGTGGACTACTCTTTTGAGTAGATCTTATTATTTGTGTTCTTCTTAAGTTTCAGGGATGAAACATGCTTAAGGAGGGTGGGATGTAATACACCTGGGGGGGATAATATGGGGTATAGAGGGGGGTACCCAAGGGAATAATGCAATGTAATAATGTAAGGATGTTAAATAAATGAGCCATAATTAACAAATAAAATGGTTAATCCACATTATTCAAGGGACCACAAGTAGTTAGGGAATAATGTGATAAGACCATTGTATTCGATGTATGGTATTGAGAGACCCATGGTAATTACCCATGATATTGTATGTATGAAGCCCATATAGAGGATACATAATCTCCATTGAGAGATGTCAAGTATTGGTTTTGTATTGACAACCATTGGCTTATGGAGTATTCTCCTTCCTTAAGGAGTGATTTTATGGTGTTACCCTACCTCAAGGGTTTTATCAATAAAGAACTGGAATTGTTTCTCTATCTTGACATTATTTCTCTGGTATATTTTCTCTTATAATATTTGCAGGTCATATATATTACAAATATAATATACCTAGGGGGTATAATATGAGGTACAAAATGGGGTACCCAAGGGAAGTAATTTAATAATGTAAAAATGATAAATAAACGATCCATCATTAATAAATAAAGTGATTAACCCACATTATGAAAGGGACCACAAATATTTAGGGAATAATGTGATAAGACCATTGTATTGGATGTATGGTATTGAGAGACCCATGATATTGCATGTATGAAGCCTATATAGAGGCTAGAGACTCTCCATTGAGAGATGTCAAGTATTGGTTTTATATTGACAAGCATTGGCTTGTGGAGTATTCTCCTTACTGAAGGAGTGATTGTATGGTGTTACCTTACCTCTTGGGTTTTATCAATAAAGAAGAATTTATGGCATTATTCCTCTATGTTAGCATTATTTCTTTGATATATTTTCTCTTATAATATTTGCAGGTCAGATATATTACAGGCACACCATCCCCACCATAGACCAAGACTGTTCCTTGACCCCCCTATGACCTAGAGTGTTGATTATGCCATGTTGACTTATCCAAGGAACCGTAATAGTGATTCCTATACCAAACCACATTTTGTATTCATGAGCATGAATGTAGAGAAGACACATCACTTATAACACAAGATTTATCGACCTATTGTATAAGGAATCATAGTTAGAGTCGATCTATGTAGGAGTAAGGATTGAAGAGGTTCCAATTAAGATGCAAACACCCTTTTAGCTAAAAAGGAATGTAAGGGTCCATAATTGACGGGTAGATGGTTATCGATTAGGAATATTTGTAAGCATAAATAAAAAAGGAAATAGTGAAAGTGTAATTTGAAATAAAAAATTGATAACTATTTTGTAGATAATGCTTCTTCTATGATTGAAAATAAAAATGGATTTATCATTTTATCAAAGATATATGTGTCAAATTTTGTGTGTTCATTGCATTGCTTATCAAGAGGTATTAGTAACATTAGATGTTTCACAAGTAATCTTTGAGTTGTTGTAATTTGTTGATAATTGAAAACAAAATATATTTTGAGTGTAACATTGAACTAAAAGAAATAATGAATTTATTGCACTATAATAAATATTTGAGTTTGAATAAGGCTTGCTTTGCAGATCAAGAAAAGTGTGTGATCTGCAAACCTAAATATATAGTAGAATTTTAGCCCTCCTCCACCATAGGCGCTCGAATTCGACTAATGCCTGAAGCCCTGCACAAATTGGATTGGTTGGAGGAAATTCAACCTGCCTGCCTCTTGGTAGGTAGGTCAAGATTTAAAATGCCTTGAGTGGCTCGAGCCATCACCCACCACCCATCTCAACAGAGATTGAATATTTCCACCTTCTAATCTCAAATGGATCCAAATATCAGAGATCAAGCCCTCTCACTTTGTCAAGAAATTGGATGAGACCCTGAAAGTAGAATTATTTCTATATAGGCCAAATGGAGGGCCTTAAAACTTGCAGAGTTAAGTCTAGTTTTCTAGTTCATGGTCCTTTGGCTATATCCATGCTCAATTCATTAATGGGTGCAGAAAAATTGGAAACCCTTAATAAATGGTGAGATCTCTTCCTCCTTTTGTGGAAAAGGATATTTTACCTTCTTCTTTGAAAATAAAGAATATAGACTTGATCTTTTGAAATGGGAATTACTTTATGGGGGTTCAAGGTCTATACCGGGATGATTGGAGCCAATATTTATGTTGGCCCAAAATTCACACTAAGAGGGGGGGGGGGGGGGGGTTGAATCAATGTGAAGTCAATTTTATAATTTCTTTTATCTTAATTAATCATACATTTATTTAATAGCAATCATAAACATTATATCATCATTTATCATAATGTATCATCACATAAGAAACATAACTAGAAAAAACACGAGAAGGCATCACATCACAAGGAGACATAAATTTTTAGGTGGAAACCCAAATGGGAGAAAACCACCAATTTACATCGATCTACAAGCTTTGACTTGGTGGAGGAAACTACCCCAAAAATATGGAAGATGCCACTTATGGTAGGCTACAACTCGATTGAGACACCAACCTCAGAAGATTCAAGAAATTTCTCATTGAAGGCTACAACTTGATTGAGGCACCAACCTCGTGAATGAGTAGGCTCCAACCTACTCTAGGACCCAACTTGATTGAGGCTCCAACCTTAGTGGAGGCACTGAAATCCTTCTTAAACTTCTTCGTGGACCTTTATTTCATCTCATTTTTAAACTGGATCCACTCTCATCATATATTATTGAATTATAAGAAATATCAGAATCAGCAAAGCGTTATCACCATCACAACTCATACCATCAACTTAAGCTGCACAAACTGTCACTGCAACCTGTAAACATTGCCACTATCACTATCACTACAAAAATCACTATCATTGGCTATCATATTGCTATCCATACTCTTCATCAACCATTTCTCTAAGCTGGTCATTCAAATCCCTTCTTGTAACCTGTTCATCTTATATATCTAAAACACCTGCAACATGCTCATATCCCTTCAAAACAAACATAAGAGATTCTTACCATAAACTAGGAGTTAAATGAGTGTCATACCATTCTAGTTGCATTCATATTTGAGCCCCGATCACTTAGTTTCTTTTGAAATAGAATTTGGATCAATATTGAACCCATAAATCCAAAATAACCATATAAAACTTTAAATTCATTTAAATGTTCTAAAAACATCCCTTTTCTACACACTTTTCAACATTCTACCGGATTCTGTTGTAGGCCACTAGAAGTTGTAAATTATGCTAGAGAAATGTAGAATGTATATAGAAAAACTACCAACCGATTAAACATCGTGGGTCAAACTTACGACCACCCATATACTCTGCCAACAACTTACCAACTCCGCTCCTAGTGTGACTTAGGACACTGTGAAAAACACATTTATTTACTGTGGTATCATTATATTAAACTATCCACATCAATTCTCCAATCCTTTGTGGCTTAATTTCATTCATGCTCATCCACTTTGACTTGAGGATTAGGTCCATCATGTCTCAATTGCACTCTGGCTCATCCATTGTGGCCTGTGTAACCAAGCATGCGAGAGTTATGGAACACGACCTTTGTGGCCTAGCCTTCATTGATATAAACATGTGGAAACTAGGGGTAGGTCTGTTACACAATATACAATGAGAGTGTCATGTCAGACCTAGTCTATATTATGTAATAATACACCCACATCAGATCCAATATTTGTTACCCAAGATACAATGGGAGGTTTGTCGTGGCATGCCATCTCAAATTCAACCAAAAAAATGAGTTTCAAAAATAGAATATGAACCATAAATATAAAAATATCCTACGTATTGAACCATAACCAAATTCTCAATGAACCAGAACAAAAATCATTTCCGCTCCAACAGATTGTTCATACAAAACAAAAGGACTTTAATAATTCAAGACATAACTAGTCCGAAATCAATCGAAGAACATAACACTTCAATGATCCCTTTCACCTCTTGGCTGCACCATATATATAAAAGTTGTATGTGGACCTGGGTATGGTTTAGTTGACTACAACCTCCATTAAATTGGGCATAAAACTTGAACCATATGACCCTTTGTAAACATTCCATTTGACCATCCTTTGAGCCAACCACCATTTTTTATTTTTAATTTGATTTGGCCCCCTCAAACTACCATGAGACCACCCCATGTGACCTATAGGTCACCGTACTCAGCATGATGATGTTAGCATGATGTCATCATACCATGTGGTTGTCTAAGAGCATGCCATGTGTCATTTTTTTCTTCTTCAGAATTTCTACCAATAAAAAAGAGCCAAATCACCCTTTGATGGCCCCACATCAATATGCTAACATCAATAGGATCCAAAACATCATGCAATAGAATGATGCCACATGTCAACATCTGGATGGTCCTTTAAACATCATGCTACTTTTCTTCTATATGTTTGTTGATCTGTTGAAGATATAATTGATATATCCAAAACATGCATGCCCTTTAACGATGTTAAATAGTGTGAATATTTGATCGATCATGGTTGTTGATCTATTTTATCTATGGTGGACTTGTACGAAAATTTCCCATTGTTTAACCCTTTAATAATTGGGGTTTGTCACTATAGTTTTCCCTTGTAATTTGACCCAATCTAATGTTGATTTTCAACTGGCCATAACTTCTCATTTAGGAGGATTATTTGTAGGTAGGATATACCATTGGAAAGGAATAGTCAATCTTTACACAACCATGCTATTTATAGGATCTTTTGATTGTGACAGATTCATCAAAAAATTGAATAACTTCAAGAATCCATACCTTCATGTAATGTTATCTTACGAAAGGTCAAGCTGTCATATTGCTTCACAAAGAGTCCTATTTCTTTTTTGGTCATCTATTATGGTCTTGATAATGCTGTCCCATACACCCTTTTAACATCAATGACAACACTATGTGCAACGATAACCCCCTTTGTCATTGATGGAAACACCACTAGATATTGATGGTCATTGGATGTCAACACAAATCAAGATCTCCTCCTAACAAGCTGCAATATCTCCCCTCTCTAGTGAAAGTGTCTACAATCTTTCCCTAACAATTTCAATATTTGTACCAATGTCTGCAATATCACCCCTTTGAAATCAATGAAAAATGGTCACAAACTTTTGTAGAAGTTGCCATGATGATGATCCTATATGAGTACATGTTCCTAAATAATCTTGTTGAGATGATAGTAACATGCTACTTACTTGCTAACATATAGTCTCTCACTACTCGCTAGTGAAAGTTCCTATTCTCCCCCTAAGACCATGCTTCCATTGCTTGCTTGTGACTATTCCCATACTCCATTTGAGATCATGCTTTCATGGTTGTTGTACTCCTCTCGAGATTATGTTATTTTCTTCATCTATAGGTACATGTTATATTACTTCTTTCTTTTTACATCTAATATATCACCATCAGATCATAGTCCACATACTACCTTCATACAATAATTGCTTCTTCAAGTTTTTGATTTGAAAAATAGTGATCTTGAAGAAGCTTTCTCCAAAGGATTATATTTGAGGAATCAAACCTAATCGAGGTCCTGCTTAACCTGTTCTGCATCTACTAACATTGATATGAAATATTTATCTATTGAGCCATTTAAATTTAAATTTTCAATCTCAAGCTAAATGGCATTTGTTTAATTAAACATTGGGCTTCAACATTTGTGGAAATGACTAATTCATTCTTCTAAGTTGGTCCATATGTCTCCATCTCAGTACATGATCACATCCTCTATACTTGACCACTTCATAGGTTTTGAAATCCAATGATTTATGTCCAAACCTTGAGCATAAGAAATAATAACCAAAGAAATTATTTTGATAACTAGGCATAGAGGGAGATCTTGATCTTCTGAAATTACTTCTTGGAGGAGCCATGTATCCTTGTTGTTGAAATATTGCACGAGTCATACTTATTTGTTGATTTCCAACACCTATTCTGATGTTGTTGGTGGATGCTGTATGATGATTCATATTAATAGTTTATCCTTCCTTAATGCTACTTGTGGATCCTTTTCCTTCATTTTGATTTCTTGCATTTTGCTCCTTTTCGATATTGCCTTGAGTATCGTTAAAGTGAACATGCTTAGCTTGGTGTACTACTTGCTTTGGATCTTCAAGTGAGATGCTACTAGATGCTATAAATGTATGATCAATATTCTTGGAATGACTTTCTATTGATGAGTTTGGGGGACCATTGATCTTGGATTCCTCACCTTATTGGTAGCAAAGACCTTTGCATGTTGAGAATATGATCTAGGGATTCAATCCCATTGCTGAACTTTGAATTAAGATGATCAAATTCTTCTCTTAAGAGTAAACTTCCTCTTCCAGCCTTTCACATATTTCTTCCTTCTCATTTATCTATTTAGAAAAAAACCCCTTTACCCTATTTGCTTCTTCAAGTTTGACGTTGAGAGAAATAATGGTATCTTCATTTAGACTCTTGCCTTGAAGCTGCTGCATCAATTGAATTTCTCTTTTCCTGAGAATCCTAATTTTCTTTAATGCACTTTTAAGTTCTAGTTCAAAATCCACTTCTGCTTTGGGTTCTTCAACCTTAGCAATGAATAATATTTCATTCATTTAATCATTTATCACACTTGATTTGTTTTCACTGTTACTTTGTTCTTTTGTATAAAAGTTTTTTTCTTTCTTTCCTATTTTCTTCTTTTGATAATTGGGTTTGGATCTTGACTCATAATCACTTTCATTCATCTTATCATAAATACATTTAGATGCCTGATGACTAATTCTTCCACATTCAAAATATTTGAAAGGAATCTTACCTTTGGACTTTCCAGATCCTCTTTTGAGTTTACGAACAAACATGACTTCTTCTTCATCAGAATTTAAGTGATCTTGATCCTTTTTCTTTTTCTCTTCTTTTAATTCCTTGACTCATGAATTGTATTTCTTGATTTTTAACTCATATATAGAAATATTTCCATGGAATTTATCCACGGTCATCTTGTCAACTTTTGTTAGTTCCTCAAGAGTTGAAGCCTTAGGATTGAATATTGAAAAAAGTAATCTCAAAAGTTTTCAAACAACATAGCTATGACAATATTCTTCACCAAGACCTGCAATGGAGGTGACTATGTTGTCTACTCAAAGACAATATGAAGCAATGTACTCATCATCTTACATCCTTAAGCTTTCAATTTGTATCCTAAGTGCTTGCAATGAAACTTCTTGAACTTTCTTATATCCTTCATAGTGAGTTTGAAGTTTATTCCATACCTCATGAGCTTAATTGCACTGCATTACTTTGATGAATTTTGACTCTACTATGACACTTAAGATATCATGCTTAGCTTGTGCATTATATGTTTAAAATTACTTCTCTACTGCATCCATTGGAATGACATTCAAAACTTTACATTCAATATTCACAATTTCCCAAACTTATACTTCCAAAGAGATGAGATATGTTGCCATCCTTATCTTCCATAAATCATAATTGGTTCCATCAAACATAAGGGGATTCCCCACTACTTAGTAGTGGCTATTTATTCTTTATATTTAACCTTCCAACAGTTCATTGTTCCCGAAGACATCTACTCTAGTACCACTTGTTGGCCCAAAAGTCACACTTGGGGGTAGGAGTGAATCAATGTGAAGTCAATTTTACAATGTCTCATTCTTAATTAATTATACATTCATTTAGCATGATCATAAACATTCTATCATCATTTATCATGATGTTTCATCACATAATCAACATAACTATAAACAACACAAGAAGGCATCACATCATAAGGAGACACACAATTTTAAGTGGAAACCCAAATGGGAGAACACTTCCAACTCTTATTTTGCTCTGTCTTTAATTATTTACATCAATTTGAAGGCCATGACCTACTGGAGAAAACTACCCCCAAAATATGCAAGCTTCCACTTGTGATAGGTTACAACCTGATTGAGGCACAAACCTCTAAAGATGCAAGTAGCTGATCACTGTAGAATATAACCTAATTGAGGCACCAAACTTGTGAATGATTAGACTCCAACCTTAACGGAGGAACCAACCTCCTTCTTCAACTTCCTGTGGACCTTTATTTCATCTCATTTTCAAACTGGGTCCACTCTCATAATATATTACTAAATTATATGAAATATAATAATATGAAAAATGTTCTCACCATCACAACCTATACCATCAACTTAACCTCACAAAATATCACTACCACAATCATTGTGTTGATAGTGCTGGAAATCCATCAACCAAAGGGGTCTCCCCAATGTGAAGTCCCAATTCGACCTCACACCATTTGGAGTAGGAGACCCACCTAGAAATACAACCGGTTTTCATTGTCCTTAGGGATTTTGCTTGGGTTCCATCATTAACATAAGAGATTATAAAAACATTATTTGAAACAAGAAAGTAAGTTGACATTGTGAGGCATAAAGTTGCAATGTATACAAGGCACTTACACGACAAGGAGAAAGAGAGTGAGCCTCTAGAATAAAAGTAATAGTACCATCCAAAAAGAGACACACAAGAGCATACGAAGATCGCAAGTTAGTATGAAAAATAGTTCAAAATCCATCCATGATCATAAAACCAAA
The DNA here is from genome assembly GCA_000404065.3 of Pinus taeda. NCBI lineage: Eukaryota > Viridiplantae > Streptophyta > Pinopsida > Pinales > Pinaceae > Pinus > Pinus taeda. Next base: position 43,070 of record APFE031484457.1, on the reverse strand, counting down.
TGAAAAAAACCTTCAACAAGATAAGTACCAAAGCCACTGATATAATTCAATTTCCTTAGTACATATAGAAAAAACACATACCACAAACATCTAAGTAATAGTCCTACGATATTCACATTGCATGCATGAAAATGTGATGGCTCATCGAGCTTCATATATTAAGTGGAAGTGCTCAGATATACATGTAAAATGCTACCACACTAGCCCCAATAGTGGAACATTAAGTCACCACTTTCTTCTCCAAAGAAAAATATTCTCTTATATGCCTATGCTAGAGAATCCAAGGTGAAAGTTCAAGTCCCAAAGGTCCCCGATGCTTGAGTTATGAGGGTGTATTTATAACAAATGAGGTGACTTTTCTCCTCCCATTTGACTCTTGACCTCCCTCATGACTCTTGAGATTTTACAATGAATTTTCGAATTCCGACATTATCTTTGAGCTTCTATATGACCTTAGAACTCATTAGTGACTCTTCATATTCCATGTGGGACCCTAGGTCTTCCATACATTTTATATTTTACATTTTATCATATGGAGAATTACACAATTACATCCCACAAATGATGTGGCAAGAAACTATGACCCATGTGACTCTTGAGAGGACCCTTGACAATGATGACATGGAACTTCATGATGATGTGGCATTACCAAGATGCTCCTTTTTATTCTTTCTTTGCATATTCATGATGGAACTTACATATCCTTTGTATTCATCCTCCAAGGGGTTGATTGATATGGAGTATTTATGTGATCATGATCCTTGATCTTTTATAAAAAATAGTGTCTCTTCATTTTTGATTCAGTCATCGGAGATTCAAAGTAAGAAGATTTTTCTGCCAACGTTTCGAATCCCAACTGGGATCCATCATCAGGGCAACTTGAAGCTTGATAGAGGAAGAGCAGTTAATTAGGGTATAAATAGAGATAATGAAAGCAAAGAGGAGGGACGGCTCTCAATTTTTGAGAAGTCGGCTGCCTCTTTTTATTTAATTAATTTTTATTTTT
>APFE031484457.1:1694-39700 GCA_000404065.3 Pinus taeda | reverse complement strand
AAAATAAAATAAATAATTAATTCCTTTAAAAAGAGGCAGCCGACTTCTCAAATATTGAGAGCCGTCCCTCCTCTTTGCTTTCATTATCTCTATTTATACCCTAATTAGCTGCTCTTCTTCTTTCCAGCTTCAAGTTGCCCTGATGATGGATCCCAGTTGGGATTCGAAACATTGGCAGAAAAATCTTCTTACTGTGGAATCTCCGATGACTGAATCAAAAATATTGTACCACAGAGGTCTCAAATCCAGGAGTGTCTCTTCATCTTCTCTTCAATGATAAACTTTGTCTTTGTAGTTACAAAGGTGTCTTCTGGAAAGGTCTCCTTCTTCATCTCCTTCATCATCATCATGTCATAACAAGATATAAGACCTGCAAATCAAATCCACTCATGTCAAGACAACATTAGTCTGAAAAATTCTAGTCTATCATGCTTCATGAAAATCACAAATTGAGTTGGAACTAGGTGTTGGACTTAGAGGCAGGCTCAGGGATTGTGTAGTTGAGCAACTTGGGATGTCAGGGACCAAGACTGAGGCTTGAGAATACATAATTCACAATTCAGGAATGAGAGAGGACTAGTGCTTGTGTAGTTGCATAGTTCAAGGAGTCAGGCTAGAAGCTTGAGGCTTCACACTGTAAAGTGCACAAAATAAGGATTAATTGGAGGCTGATATGCACGATTGTGGAGGTCAATGTGGAAGTATTGAGCCTTGAGACTATGAAATGTGTAGTTTTGGAGGGAGAGTCAACATTGGATTGCATAGTTTCACAGTTAAAAGACTCAAGGAGACAACTTGATCACTGTGACTGCGTAATGCGCAACAAGAGAGTAGTTGGGAGGTAGGATTGTGCAATTTCTAAGGGTAGGGAGGCAATACTTGAGCATTGTGATTGCGCAATGCAAAGTACTTGGAGGTAGGAACTGTGCATTTAATAGTTCTAGGAGGAAAGGGGGAAGCTTGGGACTTTCTACTACACAGTGCACAGTTCAGGAGGTTGAGCTGGGTCAAGTTGGCCAGATATGAAGCTTTTTTAGGATTTGGCTATGTGCGGGATCAATAAGGTAGAAGTGAGGATATGGTGAACCTATGAATGATCACACACACTCAGAACAATTGTTGACACAACATTGAACACTCAGTACACAATAACAACATGATCCTTTCAATGCGATGATAATACAACAAGTGTGACACTTAGGGTACACTTTGCGATGATAGTGATGACACTTGTACGACAATGCTCAATATTTAGGGAATATGTATGATGTATTTCCTTATGATGAATGGAAATGTTGTAGTGGCTACAACCATCCTCCAAAATTTTTCCTTAGCTTCATTTTGGAGCCTCCCTTCCAACCTTCACAACAACTTGCCTCGCTTTGTCAAGTTCACCAGCTTCAGTGTTTTTCTTGCACAAAGGCAGTCTATCGATCACAGCTTGATGCATTCCCCTCACAGGCTGTTCATCCGGACTTGGTCCAGTTGCAAGCTGAGCAACTTTCGCTAGAAAATTGCGCATTTATGGACGAAAACTAACCTTCCCTCCAGAAATTGCACAATCCTGTCTGGCAGCCTGCTGGGCTCAAGGATTGCACAATCCTGCTAGTCAACACTCCCAACAGGAATTGTGCAATTTTCCACAGCAGGGCTGCTCAACCCATAATTTGCACAAATTTGGGTAGTAGTTAGTTGCTTTGCCAAGAAATTGTGCAAATCTTCTGGGAAATCAGCCCATCTCCTAGCTAGAAATGCACATTTCCTTCAAGTAGTCAAAAAACCTCTTGCATGTGCAGTTGAGTTGACTGGTTCCCTTCGGGACCGAGAAAAATAGAATTGCATGCATGGGCTGCTTCTCTTGAGGTAACATGCAAAGGCATCCCTTATTTCATGGATCTATGCTTAGCAGTTGGAGGTTACATGCAAGGATTATTTCAGAAACCTCCCACCAAGTGTCACTTTCCCTAGATTTGTGGCATGATGTCACAAACTTGATGCTATCAAAACTCATCAACCAAATGCTTCAGAGCTCATTCCTCACATCAATCATGTAGCTATGATATCCCACATCACATCTAGGTGCAGTTAGCACATTCAACTCAATTGCTTTGGGGTAAGCCTACTTCCCATGCCTTGTGTTGCATTTCTGTCACTTTTTGTGTTTTCGCTTGTATGATTACTATTTTCTTGATTTATTTGAACATTTACTATCATTTACATGTATATTAGCTTGTCCTAGCACTATTTCAGTTTTCGTCAACATCTCACTGCTATCGCATGCATGGAATTGTTTTTCGCAAATGGTCGTTGATTCGGTGACTTACCTCACCCACATGCGTGTTGTTCTATTTTCTGAATCTTTCATTCACCATTTGCATGCATGATCATTCACTTATGCTTACACTCATTATCAGCATGCATTCACACTCACATTCACTTGCAGTTGTCCGTCGGCAAGTTTTGCCAACCTCAGCCCAGACTTTGCACAACCAAGAGCCTCACCAAGGCAACATTACGCAATCCTGAGAGGGAAGGCTCTGCCTTCCTCTCCAAAAATGCGCATTTCTATATAACAGTTGTTCGCTAGGCCTGCTTTGTGCAACCTTGAGGGATAGTGAATGCTGGCCAAGAAAATTGTGTAATGTAGTCATTGAGCCTGCAACCATTGCCAGCTGAGATTACACATTGCGCAATTCTAGCAATCAACAACCAGGATGGACTATGCATTGCACAGTTCCAGTAGTTAGTCAGTCTCCCAGTAGTGTAGACTGTGCCTTGTGCAGTCTTGGCAGTCGGTCTCCTGACCTCTCGGCCGAAATTGCGCAACCTTCATGATCAATCACACAGGTATGTTGCAAGTTAGTTCTCAAGTTCATTTGGGTTTTCAACTGACAGATTGCTTGCCATGAGTGTTGCCATGTCTCCAGGTATTGTAGGTGTTCATCTGCCTCTCAACAGTGCAAGTACAATGGTTTCCGAGAGAGCGAAGTTGAAGACACTGTTCAGAGCACACCTGGAAATGCAGTCGATCAAATGTCTATGAGCTTACCTACTCACGAAGATGTCAAGTTGTTCATAGAAAAGAACATCAAGTTATCACAACAAGAAACATCATGAACAACAACTGAAGGCAGCATACCAAATGCATCGAATGCAGTGGATGCAATGAATGCAAGAGGAAGGTTGTTGAAAACACAAAGGCAGAACAAAGTTGCAAGATCAAATAGATCCACTGATAATGAAATCAAATTTGGAGACTCAGGTTGTGAGGTGACGACATGACATGAAGATCACAGGAAGACAGAGAATGGAACAGAGAAGGAGTTGCATGTGCTGAAGCAGCAACTCGGGAAGAACATGAAGTTGCATAGACAGACGAATGAGTTGTAACAGGAACATGAACAACAGTGGGTGCAATGTTCACTCATGGATGAAACTGCTCCTATACAAGTTAAAGATCCATCCCAGTAGCTGACACAGAGTAGACATGATGAGCAGTGTTGTTGATCGCATGCAAGGGATTCAACAACATGCATGTCATTGTGTGCACGCATGCAATCCAACCCATTCAACACACTCACCAAGGCGAAGACAAGAAGCAAGTCCAACTGGAGCTGAACAGGTACTTCGACAAGTTGATGCACATGACAACTAGCACACACTTGAAGATAAGCACAGATACTATGCCTCAATGTGTTTCCGGTTCAACTGCACCCAAGAAGACCATGCACATGTTAGCAGACGAGTTGGATGAAGGGGCCAAACCAATGCACCGATTGCAATGGAGGCAAGAGTTCGCTTCAACAAGATGTCACAATGAGGTGCATACACACCATCATAGACGACCAAGCTTGGCATCAACTCACCACCTTCACCATCACAAGCATGTCAAAGAGTTGGTCTCATCATAGTAGACTGAGTGTCAGTGATGTCTTGCAAGGCTTTCTCAAGCCATGCTATCTCACATGAGTACATGTGCATTGTAATGTTGAGTCATGTCAAGTGTAAGTCAAGTGTCAATAGTTGGATGTAATAGTTATAGAGTAGGTGAAGAGTCATGAGGGTAGTTTAACTATCACAAAGGGGAATGTCAAGGGTCACCCCACACTTTGCTATAAGTAGTCCCTCATAACTCATTGTATAGGCTTTTGGTTAGCCAAGCTTCTGATAAGACTATCTTGGAAAGAGCTTGGACAATATTGTAATGTGCCTTGGCTTCTCCACTGCACGGAGTTGGTTCATCTCTTTGGAGGAGCAGGCGATTATGGCTATAACGTTCCACTGTTGGGGCTAGCGGGTTTACATGAATGTATTCTATGATGGGAACTTACACTTATTTATATAATAAGAGCCAACATGTTTTCACACATGTATTGTTTATGTTGTAATACTGATCTTTAACACTTGTAATGCATGTTGCTTTAACCTGTGTTCTACATATGAACTAATTCACTTGTTGTAATCCATAATCTATTAATGGAAATGTGTTTTATATGCTATTAGTGTTGTCCTGTCCATGTCGACTGCTCTGCCGGACATCAGACAGACCTTTCACATGAACCTTGCTGTAACAACCGTTGCACTCATTCAGAGTAATCCGTGAGTGCTGTACATGTTATCTTACCTTGTATGTTGTGACTACTGCATCCAAGTGGACTGCTCCACTGGATGCTATGTATGTCTTGTGTGTTCCTAGTCGAGTTGGGACTGATTCCTTTCAACCTGGAACTCACCTTCACCCTCATCTCAACCCACTTGTGTTAAAATATCTCATACACCTTCCTTGACTCACTAAACAGTCATAGCCTTTCTACTAATAGAGTTATATTACTTGCCTCTGTGCAACATCATCGTCAAGGCATTGCTTTACGATCCACTATTGGGACTCCCACACCAAATGGTCTGAGGTCTAATTGGGAATTATTACTGGGAGATCCCCTTACATGTTGGCAGGTCCAACATTGTCAACATTTTGGCACTAGAAGGAGGGCCACATGACAAGCTGAGTCCTGACGTCTGTTTTGAATCTCTTCACATCTATCATGACTAACTACCAAGTTTCTCTTTTGGAATGCGTGTCTTATGGAAATGATTTCATCATTCTGAAAAGGCTCTCGGATAAATTGTCTCATAAAACATTTGATGTTGGAGGCTTTGTAGCCTTGGTAAGGTACGCGATCGACGTTGTAGGCTCATGTGAAAGACATGGATTCTTTAAGGAATAAATGAGTTGGGCTCTGTTCATCTCCATGCTTCGAGAGCACCAAATGCATTGGTGTGCCACACTGCCCAAAAAATTTATCCATTCTCTTGCTCATCTGGTCGCAAAGATAGACCGTGCTTTCAATCACTATGATCGTAAAACACTCAACACAAAAATTCTGAAATTACAAAAAGCACCCGATGAATCCATTGAACAGTTTCACGCACACTTTTGTAATCTTGCATACCGATTCCCCGAAGATGATATTGATTGGGAATTTCTTGATGCAAGATTTGAGTATCTTCTTCACATATCCAAACCCTACTCAACACACTTCGGTGATGGAGCTGTTCAATCATAGGCAGGCACAACCACTGTCACAAGTGAATGTCTACCTTCACCTCATCAACCAGCTCCACCACTGCGGAGTGATGTGGGAGATCATGCACACTCCTATGTTGAACTGTCACACTCTCCCACCCCACTTGCTCTTGAGTTTTGTGCATATTTGGCTAGCAAACATGTTGGTTGTCACGTGGAATCTTTCCCTCGATCTCCATCCTCACATTCTGTTGACCCTCTGGATTGTACTATATTGTGTTCTCCCATTCCAGACTCCTCACCTGTTGTGAATGAGGATCAAGGTGTTGACAAAGTTGGTGTTATGTAGCCAACTTGTGCCATCATTGATGATGAGTGTGTGCGGGGATATAAAGAAGAGCCTGCGGTGAAGGATGACTCCCTTCTAGCCGCGCCTCATCTGCTTCATCCTGACATCCATTGTGATTCTACCACTGCTGATTTCTCCTGTGAAAGCTCATTTCTAGATGCTTCTACTTCTGATCATTCACAGGGCACCTCGGATATCAGTCTATCAGTATAGTGTGGAGAGGACACATCTTCCTCAGAAAATATGTTCAATCTGTCATCTATCTTTCTTGAACACACAGAGGGTGAAGATCTTTGCTTCTCATCTACCCCTCTATCTGATTCATCAAATCATAAGGATGCCAACGAACATATCAAATTTTATGATCTTGGTTGTCGCGATCTATTCACTTCCTCATCCGATCACGATGTTGATTCAACTGTTGTTAATATATCCAAGACGTTGGACTACAATGATCTATCAGTCAATGAAGTCAAAACCCCCCAGACTATCGAGGCACTTTAGCTCGAGCTGATGGTTATGTCAGGCCCTCATTGTCCTGAGGTTGGTTTCACTTCTGTGAGGAAATTGTTGAAACACTCAAGGCTCCTCATCACTCTCTGCTTTGCATAGAAGATCAAACAAACACTCAGATTTTTCTTCCTCCACTCGTACTACACGATCACATCGCTCATGCATTAGAGGAATATTACACAACAAGAATACTTGTAAAACACAAGTGGTCTACCTTTCTCACATTTGCTTGCATGTCACAGTCAATAGAATGCATACACTCAACATTTGCACGTGGTGTAGCACAAAATCATGGCAGCACCACAAAATGCATGCCATGCACTTCCAGTCATCTTTATTATGTGGTCACTTGTAAGCTTAGAGTGTGTTTTTCATTCAATGTTATATCTTTCTTGTTTGCGGGTTCACATGAATGTCTTGTTCGCGAACCATGCCTTCACCAACATGGGTCAACCAATGCACCGGTGGCTGCATTGGAAGTATCACTTCACATGAGATGACCTATGCATTGTTAGCTTAGGAGTAGTAGTGTTTGTTTTTGAGTTGTCTTATACTTGCTTTAATTGTTTGTTTGTATGCTTTCTTGTCTTCTTACTTGCTTTGCATTGTTGTTTGTTGTTCACTTGTTTTGTTTCATAGGATAGTTTCACATGAAACCATGTATGACTCTTGAAGCAAGCTAGGAAAAGTACAAGAGGCTTTGTGCTGCTATCACTACTTGGTTATCTGTCATCCTGCCTCTCTATGAAGAACTTGTTACTTTTAGTCCATGATATGTCGATGGAAAATACATACTGTTCAAAGTGAATCTTGGTGAAAACACAATTCTTGCGCGCTAACTAGCGTCACCTACTCTAGTCGGTTGTTTTTCGTTTAACCCTTGTCAGCTCAGTCAAGTAGAGTAAGGTGAGGGGGAAAACCTTAACAGGAACATAATATGTATAATAAACTACTTCTCTACAGGAACAACCTCTTCTTCTCTCAATAAGTCAGGATCCCTCTTCTACCTATGAAATGAATAAGTGCTATGCATAGTTAAAAAATGAAAAATGAATAAGGCGAAAGAAGAGAAGGCTTCTTACATAGGGAGGTGATTCAAGTAACTCTACTGGGGTACTGACCAGGCTTGCTAGTAACAGAGCCATGCTTGTGTTCCTATGTGACTCTGCTAGGGTACTATCTAGGTCTGCTGACAACGGAGAAACACTAGAGATGAAATTATGACTCTGGTGACTATGCTGATTGTGCATCAATATGCCCCTCAACCCCAATCAAAACAAATTTGTTTCCTTGGCTTGGAATGTGTGTCAATAGACCAAGAGCTTGGCAGATGCTACATCTTACAATCAAGGTAGTATGGAATGTCTACCTTCACCTCATCAAATAGCTCCACCACCGTGGAGTGATGTGGGAGATCATGCACATGCCTATGTTGAACCGTCACACTCTTGCACCCCACTTTCTCTTGAGATTTATGCAGATTTGGCTAGCAAACATGTTGGTTGTCACGCAGAATATTTCGCTCGACCTCCGTCCTTGCATTTTGTTGACCCTCCATATTGTACTGTCTTGTGTTCTCCCATTCCAAACTCCTCACCTATTGTGAATGAGGATCAAGGTGTTGACAGAGTTTCTTTTATGTAGCCAACTTGTGTCATCATTGATGATGAGTGTGTGTAGGGATATAAAGAAGAGCTCGCGGTGAAGGATGACTCCCTTCCAGCCGCGCCTCATCCGCTTCATCCTAACATCCCTTGTGATTTTGCCACTGCTGATTTCTCCTGTGAAAGCTCATTTCCGGATGCTTCTACTTCTGATCATTCCAGGGAACCTCGGATGTCAGTCTGTTAGTACAGTGCGGAGAGGACACATCTTCCTTAGAAAATATGTTCAATCTGTCATCAATCTTTCTTGAAAACACAGAGGGTGAAGATCTTTGCTGTTCATCTACCCCTCTATTTGATTCATCGAATCATGAGGATGCCAACAAACATATCAAATTTTATGATCTTGGTTGTCGTGATCTATTCACTTCCTCATCCGATCATGATGTTGATTCAACTGTTGTTAATATATCCAAGATGCTAGACTACAATGATCTATCGGTCAACGAAGTCAAAACCCCCCAAATTGTCAAGGCACTTCAGCGTGAGCTAATGGTTATGTCAGGCCCTCATTGTCCTGAGGTTGGTTTCACTTCTATGAGGAAATTGTTGAAACACTCAAGGCTCCTCATCGCTCTCTACTTTGCATAGAAGATCAACCAAACACTCAAATTTTTCTTCCTCCACTCAGACTACATGATCACATCGCTCATGCATTAGAGGAATCTTACACATCAAGAATACATGCACAACACAAGTGGTCTACCTTTCTCACGTTTGCTTGCATGTCACAATCAAGAGAATGCATACACTCAACATTTGCATGCGGCGTAGCACAAAATCATGGCTGCACCACAAAATGCATGCCATGCACTTTCACTCATCTTTGCTCTGTGGTCACTTGTAAGCTCAGAGTGTGTTTTTCATTCAATGTTATATCTTTCTTGTTTGCTGGTTCACATGAATGTCTTGTTCGCGAACCATGCCTTCACCAACATGGGTCAACCAATGCACTGATGGCTGCATTGGAAGTATCACTTCACGTGAGATGACCCATGCACTGTTAGCTTAGGAGTAGTAGTGTTTGTTTTTGAGTTGTTTTCTTACTTGCTTTAATTGTTCGTTTGTATGCTTTCTTGTTTGCTTACTTGCTTTGCTTTCACTTTTGCTTGACTTTGTTGTTTGTTAGTTCGCTTGTTTCGTTTCATAGGATAGTTTCACATGAAACCATGTATGACTCTTGAAGCAAACTAGGAAAAGTACAAGAGGCTTTGTGCTGCTATCACTACTTGGTTATCTATCATCCTGCCTCTGTATGAAGAACTTGTTACTTTTAGTCCATGATATGTCAATGGAAAATACATACTATTCAAAGTGAATCTTGGTGAAAACACAATGCTTACGCGCTAACTAGCGTCACCTACTCTAGTCGGTTGTTTTTGGGTTAACCCTTGTCAACTCAGTCAAGTAGAGTAATGTGAGGGGGAAAACCTTAACAGGCATGTTAGATGTATAATAAACTACTTCTTTACAGGAACAACCTCTTCTTCTCTCAATAAATCAGGATCCCTCTTCTTCTTATGAAATGAATAAGTGCTATGCATATTTAAAAAATGAAAAATGAATAAGGCAAAAGAAGAGAAGGCTTCTTACGCAAGGAGGTGATTCAAGTAACTCTACTGGGGTACTAGCCAGGCTCGCTGGTAACAGAGCCATGCTTGTGTTCCTATGTGACTCTGTCGGGGTACTATCCAAGCCTGCTGACAGCGAAGAAACGCTAGAGATGAAACTAAGACTTTGGCGACTACGCTGATTGTGCATCAATATGCCCCTCAACCCTAATCAAAACAAGTTTGTTTCCTTGGCTTGAAATGTGTGTCAATCGACCAAGAGCTTGGCAGATGCTACATCTTGCAATCAAGCTAGTGTGGAAACCAAGAGTAGCTAAGAACTGAACAATACTTTTGAAGGTGTTAGACTTACTTTTCATGAACAAGGTCCATTCAGAGAGTTGGATTTCTACTAGTGTGTCACCATGTGTTATAGTGGCTACAACCACCCTCCAAAATTTTGACTTAGCTTCATTTTGGAGTCTCCCTTCCAACCTTCACATCAACTTGCCTCGCTTGGTCAAGTTCACTAACTTCGATGTTTTCTTGCTCGAAGGTAGCCCGTCAATCACAACTTGATACATTCCCCTCACCGAGCCTTGGTCCAGCTGTAGGCTGAGCAACTTCCCTTAGAAAATTGTGCATTTATGGAGGGAAACCAATCTTCCCTCCAGAAATTGCACAATCCTTTCTGGCAACCTGCTGGGCTTCAGGATTGCGCAATCTTGCTAGTCAACACTCCTAACAGGAATTGTGCAATTTTCCCTAGCAGGGCTGCTTAGCCTAGAATTTGCGTAAATTTGGGAAACAATTAGCTTCTCTACCCTTAATTTGTGCAAATATCATGGGAAGTCAGCCCAACTCCCAGCTAGAAATGCACATTTCCTTCAAGCAGTCGAACAACCTCTTGCATGTGTAGTTGAGTTGACTGGTTCCCTCCGGGATTGAGAAAAACAGACTTGCATGCATGTATTTCTTCTCCCAAGGTAGCATGCAAATGCATCTCTTGTTTCAAGGATCTATGTTTAGCAGTTGGAGGTTACATGCAAGGATCATTTTAGAAACCTCCCACCAATTGTCACTTTCCTTAGATTTGTGGCAGGCGCGTCACAACCTCAATGTTATCAAAACGCATCAACCAGACACTGCAAAGATCATTCCTCAGATCAACCTTGCAGCTCTGACATCCCACATCACATCTAGGTGCAGTAGGCACATTCAACTCAGCTGTTTTGGGGTAAGCCCGCCTCTAATGCCTTGTGTTGCATTTCTGTCGCTTTTTGTGTTTTCGCTTGTATGAGTATTGTTCTCTTGATTTATTTGAATGGTTGCTGTCACTTATATATATATTAGCTTGTCCTAGAACCATTTCAATTTTCGTCAACATCTCACTACTGTCGCATGCATGAAACTGTTTTTCATGAACGGTCACCGATTTAGCGACTCACCTTACCCACATGTGCGTTGTTCCATTTTCTGAATCTGTCATTCACCATTTGCATGCATGATCATTCACTTATGCTTACACTTAGTATCAACATGCATTCACACTCACATTCACTTGCAGTTGCCCGTCGGTGAGTCTGGCCAACCTCGGCCTAGACTTTGCCTCACCAAGATGACATTGCGCAATCATGAGAGGGTAGGCTCTATCTTCCTCTCCAGAAATGTGCATTTCTTCCCAACAACTATTCCCTAGGCTTGATTTGTGCAATCCTGAGGGACAATGACTTTTGGCCAAGAAAATGGTGCAATGTAGTCATTGAGCCTACAACCACTGCCAGCTGAGATTACACATTGCGTAATTCTGGTAGTCAACAACCAGACTGGACTATGCATTGTGTAGTTCTAGTAGTCGGTCTCTTGACCTCCTAACCAAAATTGCGCAACCTTCATGATTGGTTACACAGGTATGTTGCAAGTTATTTCTCAAGTTCATTTTGGTTTTTGACTGACATATTGCTTGCCATGAGTGTTTCGATGTCTCTAGGTATTGTAGGTGTTCATCTTCCTCTTAGCAGTGCAGGTACAATGGTTTCCAAGAGAGCGAAGTCGAAGACACCATTTAAAGAACACCTGGAGATGTAGTCGATCAAATGTCTATGATATTTCCTACTCATGAAGATGTCAAGTTGTTCGTAGATAAGAACATCATGATATCACAACAAGCATCATCATGAACAACAATTGAAGGCAACATACCGAATGCAGTGAATGTAGTGGATCCAATGAATGCAAGAGGAAGGTTGTTGAAAACACAGAGGTGGAACAAAGTTGCAAGATCAAGCAGATCCACTGATAATGAAAGCAACTTTAGAGACTCAGGCTATGAGGTGATGACGTGACATGAAGATCACACAAAGACAAAGAATGGAATAGAGAAGGGGTTGAATGTGCTGAAGCAACAAATCAGGAAGAACATGAAGCTGCACAGAAAGACAAATGAGTTGCAGCAAGAACAGGAACAAAAGTGGGCACAACTTTCACTCACGGAAGAAACTGTGCCTGTACAAGTTAAAGATCCATCCCAGCAGCTGACACAGAGCAGACATGGTGAGTAGTGTTTGTGATCGCATGTAAGGGATTCAACAACATGCATGTCATTGTGCGCATGCATACAATCCAACCCATTCAACACACTCATCAAGGCGAAGACAAGAAGCAAGTCCAACTAGAGCTGAATAGGTACTTCGGCAAGTTGATGTGCATGACCACCATCAGACACTTGAATATCATCACAGATACTATGCATCAATGTGTTTCTAGTTCAGCCACACCCAAGAAGACCATGTGCATGTTAGCAGATGATTTCGATGAAGGGGCCGAACTAATGCACCGGTGGCAACGGAGGTAAGAGTTCAGTTCAGCAAGATGTCACCATGAGGTGCATACAAACCATCACAAATGACCAAGCTTGGCATCAACTCACCACCTTCACCATCACAAGCATGTCAAAGAGTTTGTCTCATCACAACGGATCGATGTCGGTGATGTCTTGCAAGGCTTGCTCAAGCCATGTTGTCTCACATGAGTACATGTGCATTGTAATGTTGAGTCATGTCAAGTGTAAGTCAAGTGTCAATAGTTGGATGTAACAGTCATAGAATAGGTGAAGAGTCATGAGGGTAGTTGAACTGTCACAAAGGGGAATGTCAAGGGTCGTCCCACCCTTTTCTATAAATAGTCCCTCGTAACTCATTGTATAGGCTTTTGGTCAGCCAAGCTTATGATAAGACTATCTTGGAAAGATCTTGGACAATATTGTAACGTGCCTTGGCTTCTTCAATGCACGGAGCTGGTTAATCTCTTTGGAGGAGCAGGAGGATGTGGTTGTAACGTTCCACTGTTTGGGCTAGCGGGTTTACATGGATGTATTGTATGATGGGAACTTATACTTCTTTATATAATAAGAGCCAACACGTTTTCACACATGTATTATATTTGTTGTAAGACTGATATTTAGCACTTGTAATGCACATTGCTTTAACTTGCGTTCTACATTTGAAATGATTCATTTGTTGTAATGCATAATCTATTAATGGAAATGTGTTGTATATGTTATTAATGCTGTCTCGTCTGTGTCGACTGCTCTGCCGGACATCAGATAGACCTTTCACAAACTTGTTATAACAACCATTGCACTCATTCGGATTGATCTATAAGTGTTGTACTACTGCATCTGAGTGGACTGCTCCTCCAGAAGCTGTGTATGTCATGCATGTTGTGTGTTACTATCTGAGTTGGGACTGATCCCTTTCAACCTGGAACTCACCTTCACCCTCATCTCAACCCACTTGCATTAGAACCTCTCATACACCTTCCTTGAGTCATTGTAGTAGTCACACCCTTTCTATTGACAAAGTTATCTTACTTGCCTCTGTACGACATCGCGGTCAAGGCATTGCTTTACGACCCACTACTAGGACTCCCACAGCAAACGGTCTGAGGTCTAATTGGGAATTCTTACCGAGGAGATCCCCTTACATTTTGGCGGGTCCATCATCGTCAACAGGACACAATAGTGTAGGAGAATGAAATAGATATACCCTTTAAGAATGTACAATTGACCCCCTCCAACTAGGTGTGACACTTACGATACACTTTGCGACGACAGTGAGAACACTAGTATGAAAATTCAAAAAACTTTGGGAATGAGTGTAAAACATCTCTATATGATTAAAAAAATCTCATTGAAACCAAATTTACCCCTTGAAATGAACCATAACTACACTTATGAAATATGTGACACTTCCCACGCCAAAAGATGACATTTGAGACATGAAAACAACACTTGTGAAATGCAAATGACATTGAAAGCGGCAAATTCCAAAGTGAAGAAAACATGAAAATGAAATTGATCAAAGTGAAGGAAAGAAAAAGCGACAGTCGTAAGCATGAAAGTGACACTTGCGAAAGCGAAGGTTAGAAAAATTCACCAAAATAGAAGTGTAATCACAACCAAAAGTGAGAGATTGTTAATTGAAAGTGTGTACTGAATGTTGTCATACGTTGAACATTGCACGAACACTGTCTTCATGGACTATGCTATGATTTTTCAAGCTTTCATAAAAGAATATTCTCATGAACTTGTTACAGACTGAACACGTATATGCAAGTGACTTCAACACTCAGAAACCGAGAAGAAGACTTAAGCACTTATCATTACATTGATTAATCATGAAGTGAATATCTCATTAGATCCTCAGTAGGCTCCAAAATTCACGTGTAGGAAACTGTTTGGAAGGTTTTGACCACAAAGTCAACACATTGTCACTACAACCTGTAAATTCTGTCACTATCACTATCATTGCAAAAATCACTCTTGTTGGCTGTCATAATGCTATCCATACTTTACATCAACTAGTTCTCTAATCTGGTCATTCAAACCCCTTCCCAGAACCTGTTCACCTCATATATCGAAAACACCTGCACCATGCTCATATCCCTTCAAAATGAATGTAAGATATAGTCAAATGAGTGTAATACCATTCTAGTTGCATACATATCTTAACCCTGCTTTCTCATCTTCTTCCATAATCAAATTTGGATCAATATTGGCCCCATAAATAAAAAATAAACATATAAAACTTTAAGTTCATTTAAATGTTTTATAAGCATCCCTTTTCTAGATGCTTTTGAACAATCCATCAGATTCTGATGTAGGCCACTATATGTTGTAAATTATTTTATAGAAAGGAAAAATGTATATAAAAGAATACCAACCTATTCAATGTCGTGGGTTGAACTCGCGACCACTTATATAATGTGCCAACAATTTACCAACTCTGCTCCCAGTGTAACTTAAGGAAATGTGTGACACACATTTACTTATAGTGGGATCTCTGTATTAAAATATCCACATCAATCCTCCAATCCTCCATGGCTTAACTATACTCATGCTCATCTACTGTGACTTGAGCATTAGGGTCACCATGGCTCAATTGTACTCGGGCTCATCCATCATGGTTTGTGTAATAGGGCATGCGAAATTTATGGATCACAACTGATCTGATTTAGAATATTATTGCAGGGCTAAGATCTTCCTCAGATTACAAACAAAATTATTTCATTTTGCTTAAGGATTCATCAATATTTGCAAGTGAAATGAAGAGTTTTTATGTTAATTTTATGAGAAACTTAACATAAACCAGAATTTGAACAACAACATAAACATGTATAGAACATAATCAAAAACACATTAGAACAAGCACATGATAAAGGAGTTAACAGCTCCTGGGCTACGTCTCCTTGGTCTAGCTTCTAATGACTTGGGCCTCTCTATTATGCTCAAAAGTGAAAAAATATGTGTTTACAATGTTCAAATGCTTCTGAAACCTACTCCAATCAGTCTAGAATGTCCAAAATTTGCTATCTAGCCACTTTTTTCATCCAATTTGGTGAAAAAATGAAGAATTTATGACTTCCCCTTGTTTTCCCATTATTCGCTCAACAAATTGCCCCATTTCTGGCATGATCCTACAAATTACCCCCAAAAACGTGCTAACTGGGCAAAAATTTCACCGTGCGGTGGGCCATATTATGTCAATCGACTGTTCATCAAAAATCACAATCGACAAGGATAGGCGGGCTTAATTTTTGTGTACACGACGGGTGATTGTGTAATTACGATGTGGTAGACCCGATGACACTATAAACTGGAACTGATAAACATCTCTCATCCGGGAACTTATTGCAAATCGTAGCCCGGTGGTGAATCGACGGGTAATCATAATGCGAGACTCTGTTTTCCTGTGTTGTGTGATTGTGATCCGCGATCCATCGCATTGCAACTCTAGGTATGCTCGGGCCGATTTTCCATAATTCCTTCCCTTCGCCGATGTGCAATTGCGATCCATCACATTGCGCCTCTGACTGATTCTTGAAATCCTTCCTGCTTGCGTTATTGCATCACACCTTGGTTGATCTGGGGCGGATTTTTAACGCCGACCCACCTGCAATTGTGATTTGCGACATGTGGGGGCCGATGGTGGCTTGCCACTTAGCACCCCTCATTCACTGAAAGACCTTGCCACATCATCCAATCGTGCCATGTGTCCAAGTCAAACTTGAAATTTGACATGCTCTAACTTTTGCATATGAGCTTAGATTTGAGTGTCGTACACATCGTTGAAATCAGAATGACGAGCTCTTCGATCTGAAGCTAAGTTTATGAAGATTTTTATAGCTTGATTCTTCATCCTAATTTTAAGCACTTGATCACTCCTCCCCACTAGAAGCCTTTTGGAGCCCGAAAGATCACTTTCAATTGACCAGCAAGTGAGGGTACAATTCCCTCACCTTTCCAACCTCGATCCACTGATCATTGAATTGGAACTTGTGATTTGCACGATGCTTGTCTTGCCTTGCTTTATACTTTCCTTTGCCCTGTTCAAGTTGTTCTTGCACTATTTTATGTACCATTTGGAGTCGTTCAATAAACTCTTTGGCTTTGTCCATGTTATTGTTAGCAACAACATCCTTCTTACCAATATGATACAATACATTATGATGCAAGTGGTAAACAAATTCCTCCACTTGATTCCTTTGACTCAATCTTGAATGTACATCTTGAAAGTATGTATTCTTCTGAACGTAACTTTCATGTAGAACAAAATGATGCTTGAGGAATAGTACATCAACAAGCTTGTCACTTATACCTTTCTTATATTTTTTGACCGAGTGGAATAGTAGAAGAAAACCCATCCGATGGAAGTGCCTTTGTCAGTGCAACTTAAACACTTTATCATTGAAAATTTCTAAATAAAAAGAAATAGGCTTACCACATTGAAAAAGGATTGTGCCCATGGCATAGTCTCTTACAACAACTTGAAACTTAAATGAATGTCTCAAGTCTAGAAAAGAAAGTACTCGAGCTATACTAATATTTTGTTTTAAAGAATTAAATTCCTCTCGTTGTTTGTCTTTCCACTGTAAGACCTTTTTCACAACTGCCAATGAATGCAAACGAACTACAATAGAAGACAAATTAACAAAATTTCTCCTCCAACATTGGGTTGCTCCCAAAAAACCTCTTATCCAAATGACTATGTTGTGCTTGCCTGCGTAAATTGCGAGCAGAGAAAAGGCATCTGTGGCTTCATGGGGATGTATGATTCTTTCACCTTTGTTTGTAGGAATGGAGTCAATACCACCACAGACTGTTACGACATCAATCTTGGAGAGGTCTAACTTCAACTCACCTTGTCCAAATCCCATGCAGATTGGCAAAAAGCCTTTGGGAACCTGAACATGCTTGGAAGAACTAATTTCACGGCTCAAGTACATCAAAGAAGGCTTATCCAACATATACTTTGATGTTTTTAGAAACAAATGTTCTTGACATATGACATAAGTATTTTTTTCTCACACATGATATGTTCATAATGAAATTTTCTGAAAATGAAAATGTCATCCAAATCGACTATCCTGTCTAGAAATGGCTTCAACACATCTTTCTTCATATGCGTAAAAGTGGTAGGACCATAGCATAACAAGACATTCAAAAAAACCTTTCCTAGTTTTGAATATTTTCTTCCCTATATCTCCTTCAACAACCCTACTCTGATGAAAACCACTTCTTGAATCCCATTCAAGGAAATGCTTACCATTCTTCTCAGGCGCCAAAACAAGAGGTGCACCACACGGTAAAGGAGTATGCCAAATGATCCTTTTATTCAACAATTCCTGGATTTGCATCTTAATTTCTCCGCTTTCCATCACTGACATCTTCTACATGCCAATGTTGGGAAGAAGACACTTTTGCTACAACTGTAACTTAGGTTGGATTCCCATCTTGGGAAGTAATCCCTTTGATTACAAAAACATTCCATTAAATTTGTTAACAACATCAACCAAATGAGTTTTCAAATTCGAATTACAACCATCAAATGCTTCATAATTAACATTTTTCTTAGGTTTGATCACAAGAAGCACAAGATTCTTGCTCGAATTCACCAGTATTTTCATCTGCCCTGCATTAACAATCGAAAGATTTGTTTTTTTGTTTTATTGCTTTTTTTATTGTTTTTGTTTTTTTTTTGTTTTTTGTTTTTTTTTGCTGTGAGCTCTCAAAATATATTCTACTCCATTTTTGAATATGTGATATTTTTTTTTTTCATGTTGATGGAAAATAAGTTTTCGTTCATAAAGGTATGGGCTGCCCAAAACGATGGCACAGATATCTAATAGCGCAACATCAAGATCCGCTTCATCTATGAATTTTGTAGTGATTGCGAATTTTAGTTTACACTTTCTCGTAAACTGCAATTGTGCATTGTCACATAACCATCCAAGTGGATACGATTTATGATGTGGAATAATTTCCAGATTTAAACTCTTGAATATGTTTTCTGAGATAAGATTGGATTGACAGCTGCTATCAAACAACGTATCAGTATTGTTATGTTTTGAGATCACCCTTATGTAAAACAATTCTATTCTTCTCTTTTCATTTGGAGTTTCATTTTGTGAGCCCGAAGAACTAGTAATGGCAATGGATTCCTTTCCCTGAAATACCTTGGCTGTGATTTCCTTTTCATCACCCGATTCAGATTTGAAATCCTCTTGAGTGGTTGTAACCATCTTTTATTTTCTTTTGTTGTTGAATTTCTTTGGTTTCATTTCGAGATGAAGCTTCCAAAATTGAGCTTCATCGTAACCCTGTTTGGAACAATGTTTACAGATTGTTTTCTCTCCTTTTTTAATGGATGATTTGTTCTTTCCTTTGAAACCCTTTTCTTTCTTTTTATCCTTAAATGAATTTTTACTACCTTCTTCTGGGGTGTTTTTCCCTCTTGCCTCAAGATGAGTGGCTTGCACACACACATCATCTAGATTACTGGGATTTAACATTAAGATATTATGCCTAAGGTAACTGTGTAAACACCCTATGTACTTCAGCAATGTGTCTTGTGATTTAAAATCTACAGCTAACATTAGAGACATTTTTCTGAATTCTTGGGTGTAATCTTGCACATTTTGACCTTTAAGCTGTCTAAAGTTCTGCCAATTCATGATGGCTTTCTTCATATAATCTAGAGGGTAGAATTTTCTTTTGATTGCATTAATGAAATCATTCCAAGAAATAGAGATCTTACCATGTTTTTTTAATCTCCTCTTGGGTCTTTGATTCCCACCATACTAGTGCTGCACCCTCCATTCTCAAGGAAGCTAACTGAATCTTTATGTCATCTTCTTGAAGGTTTTGAAGAACGATGATGAGTATGAGTAAGCATTGTATTAGTGGAAGAGTGTGAATATGATTATGAATAAGAAAATGAAGAATATGGTGGAGAGGGTGGAGGTTTGTCTCCATTTCCATTACCTCCTCCTGTTATGAAGAATTTGGTATCTACGGATAAATACTAATTCCCTAGATAAGTAGCTATATCTAGAACAACAGTTTAAAGCACTTTAACCTTTTTCTATAAACAATAGATAAGACAAAGAGATTGAGAGGACCTACTTATACTTTCACTTTCCTCTTGCCTCCTTTGTATCGGTCCTGTCGCTCCTTCCCATACTTAACATGCTTGAGAAGTTCCTGTAAACATCAACAGAAGACAAAGAACCAATCAAAGAAAAAGATCTATTGACTATAAGTAAATGGAATCAGATACATTCACACATATAAGCATCACATATCAAGGTAAGCATATGGAAAAAGGTGCAAATACTTTATTGAATAGAAGGAAGAATTACAACCATGAAGCATGATTCGAAGTCACTTCTCCAGCTTTGGTTCCATCCACATCACATCATAAGCATGAAAATTTGGCAGCATAACGACACTTATAATAGTCTCAATTCTCAAACTAACATTATATCCTTACAATTCATCAAACTCCAGCCCTTGATCACTTAGATGAGTGCTCAATTTATAGGACGATGGAGGAGGTTTTGTCATCAATGAAGGTATTGAATGACCTTCCATACTTAGAATTAGTTCCATGGTGGAAGGAATGAGAGGATAGGAGGTATTTTAACTCATTCCTCATCCATTTTCGAGCTCATAGGAGATGATAAGTGTGGGAATATCCTAGAAGGCTCCAGAACATAAGAATATGCCCCAAACCATATGTGAATTTCACTCAAGCTCACCCAGCACAGGTTAAAGAGGGTCTAAGTGCTCTACAGAGCACCTTGGCATGGACTTAACTGCTCTGCAGTGTACCCTTGCATGGGCCTACTTGCGTTGGCCCCCCTAGAGGACATTTCAGGATGTCTTCAAGCCGTGAAACTGTCTGGGAAGGAAGCATTCAAAATATTGACTTGTTTAGGGCATGTAGCAACTGAAATTAGGGTTTGATGAGCCCTGAAACACTGATCTGGATGATGCGAGTGATGTGCCCAAACAGATCTATAATAGCTGCCCCTAAAGCATGAAGTCGAAAATGTAATGTTGAGTGAAATGCTTTACAATGTGATGAGTAAAGGTTTCGAAGTGGTTGGTGACCTGCATTCATTAAAATACACAATATCTTGATATTTTGATTTTTTTCTCATGAATTGCTGAGGGAAGGCATACCCATGCTCAACACATAAACTTTCATTAAAAGCACATAGAAAATCATCCTACAAATAAAGACCCATGATCAGAATGACCATTAATGTAAAGCCATTGTATGGATGATTTGGTACATTTCCTAAAATTGCAGCCTGGATGGATGAAACTAGATCTGGGGTGTGGTGAGGTAAAATTATAAGTGCGGAAACGAACAAATTCCTTTAGCTCGATAATGGGTATAGCCACAACAGATACATTCTATGGAATATTTCCTTAGATGATAATCAATCAAGAGGGCCTCCCTCTTGGTCGCTTATCTTGCTTGATGATGTCCTTGCTTGCTCTCTCCAGCAATCTCTCACTTCCTTCTTCAAGCTCCTGAAACAAGTAAACAACGACAACACACAAACATAATAATAGAAAAATTGCAATTAAGCCTACTTAATGAGTCAAGAAGCATCAAGACATGAATATGTAATATTACAAAACACGTAGGAAATCAATTGATAGTTGCATATATTAATATCAAAGAGAGATTACAATCATTCGTCTTGACGTCTCAGTCTTCCTCTGACAAGACCAGGTTCCCACATGCTTCTGCTAGCACTTCATGATGACTTCAAACAACAATAGTTTAAAGACTCTTCCCTTTAGGCTTCACTCCAAACCAAACACACTTTTCCCTCACACGACGAGATGGCTACAATTAGTAATAGCTTGCTTGTCAAATCAATATAGTATACTCACACTTAGACAACACTCTAACTAGATTGTGATTGGGAAGGAGGGAGGTTTATATAGGAAAGATGGATGGGAGATGGATCCTATTCTCATGGGAGAAGGACTTATCCCTTGAGGTATTTCCATCATTATAGGGGAAATGATCCCAAACTGTCATCCTCGACCCCATCCGGCCAAAAGATTTTCCAGACTTCCATTACGGAGCTTCTAGAGATGGAAGCTTCAACTCTAATTTAAAAAGCTTTCCATAACAAGACCGATGCAACTGGAACAGAGCTTAGTCGCATTGATCGATGCAGGGAATAGTGTTAATCTCTACACATTGGTGCAAGGGAGACAAAGGTCATTAGCGCTGGTCTTGTGAATTGGGAAAAACAGAAGTTTAAGGGGGAATGGTGCAAAATGGAAATGATCTGCTCATGAAGAGGGACATAATGGGAGTTTCTCCATGAAGGCAAAGCATAAGGGGTTCATTGTAGAGGTCCTCTAGGATCAAGGAATGGGGAGTACAGGGATAGTGAAAAAATGTTGTGTAACAGATGCCCCCCAAAGCATGAAGGTCGAGCCGGAGCGAGGGATGAAATGCTTTATAAATCAGGCGAGGAACCAGTCTCCCATCAGAAGACCTGCAAGAAAGTACATATACATATACATAAACTGAGATCTTTGTCAAATGATACATGAATCGTGACATGGACGTAGCCATCCAAAGAATGATCATGTAAATGGATCCAGGTATGGGCGCAACCATCTGTCAAAGAGGATCATAACGAAACCAAGGTATGGTTGCAACCATCCAATAATGAGAAGGATCACACATGATAACTCATGGTTTGGTCATAGCTAGCCATTTGAAAGAGACATGAATATTATCATAACCATGTCACACCATTTTGCAACCTGGAATTTTTGTAATCTAGGTCCAGGTTCTTGCGCTCCAACATGACTCGAGCAAAGTACAGATTCTAACATGTGAATACTTGTGTTGACATCGAACATGCTAGAAAGTCGCTTGATTACCAGTTAATGATGTAAAATGTTAACAAGCGTGAGAGAAACCACCAATAATGACAATGGCCCTCAAGGTACTATCAGCACAATTCACAGAATGTGAATAGGGGAACTGAAGTCGAACATCTGCAAAATCACTCGATCGAAAGCCAATGATGTAAACTTGTCGTCGAGTGCGAAGAAATTTCCATTAAGGCATGCAAGCTCTAAGGTACTGGAAGGTAGTCTCTTGGTCAACTTCCTGGATAATGAGTTTACGTCAATGGAAAGTGACCATGTCGAAGGAGGGCCATAATGAATCCCACATCATCGATGCGAGACGAGAGGATGCAAAATGATTTTGGATGATACAGATAAACAGATGTAAGTGTAATTGCAGAAGGATAACTCTTGAACGTATCAGCGACACAACTGGAAGTTTTGCAACTTTTGGATCCATAAGATTGGTGGTCATGGTGACATAGCAGAGATTAGATGGAAGGCAAAAATGAAGAGTGTCATGTTCAAGAGTGAGTTGCTGACACGACTCGATAGATTTCCAAATTCCCCCCCCACCATTTATGGCGAGTACCCCAATTATTTTTGATTGCAAGCTTGAAGGGGATAACATGTGCTTATACTGTAAGTTCATCCTTCGGATGAATCTGACCTAGTAAGTTTAATGAGCCCTAGGAAGGAGAATCTCGTGTTCGTCATGGTGACGAATCCGATGTCATTTAATAGTTTAATGAGTCTGACAAAGGTGTAACTCAATATCTTTTTCATGTTTAGAGAGTTTGGAAAAGACATGTAAAAGAAAACTCCACATGGTCCCTTTTCATACATTTGTGTCTCTCTAGCCCAAAAAGGGAGAAAACAACACTTGAGAGAACCGCTTGACCATTTCAGTCAAGGAGTACCTTTTTCTTAAATAGTGCCCCCCAACCTAAAAAAGGGGTAAACTTATACTGGGAACATGATGTTTCGCATCCATTAATGAGTTCGAAACGGCAAGGGCTCGACCATATTTTCATTTTTAAAGGGTCGAAAAAGACCTGAAAGCAGACCCCCCATTTTTATTCTCTTTAATGAGTCAAAAATGGAAAAATATTCGGCGATATTTTCATATGAGTTTAATGATTCGAGAAAAGAGCTGAAATATGACTCATCACCATCGTCGAACATCCACCACCTATCACTGCACAAGAAAGGCAAAGTGTATTATCGAGTCCTTGAGGAAAAATAGGTGAAAAATATTTATAAAACCTGATATTTTCATAAAAAAATGAATAAATAGGGGAAAAGTAAATATATTTTTACCATTTACCATTTTACCTTTGCAATGAAGACTTTTACCCAATTTTTCCCTAGTTTTTTCCGGAGTGGATTGCGGGAGATCTGGGAGGCCAGTCGATGAGCCGTCAGTTCTAGGTAACAACCAAAGCCCTCAACTCCATTTTCATGCTATTTATTTATTCTTTTAACCATTTTTTTGGATTTTTAGCGAGATTTTTGAGAAATTTTTTTGCCCTTGGTCGGCATGATTTCTGGGTACAAGATTGCGCTGGCTGAGGGGTATTTGCATGACCATCTGCACTGACTGGTGCAACTGTTTCTAAAACAGGCACGTTGGTGCCATACATAGGAAAAAAATAAGTTTTCTCAAGAGTTGACCGTTAAAATTTGATTTTTATGTACCAAAATTGATGATTGACTCAAATAAATGACTTTTGCATGAGAGAAATCGCTGAAAATGGTGTATTGGAAGGAAAGAGAACATGAAGATGTGGACACCCAGGAAATGAATAATCCAAATTGCCTGGAGGCTTTGAGGACTTGCGAGCTCCTCAAATTTTTCCTTACACCAGGGATGCGAGCCCAACCCGAATTACTTCGGTATTTGATAAGCCTTTGGGACATCAATAATGAGATTTTTGTGATTAGGGACCAAAAGCTGGAGTTGACAACTATAGACATTTACTTCATCATTGGGATGTCTCGCAGAGGTGAGCTAGTGAATTTGTATGGGTCATTTCCGATCGGAGAAAGCATATCTTCCCTGCTTGCCGCACATTGTCCCGAGGCCTTGAAATCCAAAAGCGCGAAGATTGAGATTTCCAATGTATGGGATTTGACACTGAGGGTGCTTCTGTTGACCATCAACAGAGTGGCGAGGTCATAGGTGGAACATGAACCTAATAATTCGAAGTTCCTTTACGCTTTAGACTGCACAACTCCTACGATCTTCAACTGTGCAGAGGCCATGAAGATGAATATCAAGTGCCAGTTGTCTAAGGCAAAGGCGGGAAATCTAAAGCAATTTGGCTTCAGATAAGTACTTGTGACCTTTTTCTTGGAACAAGTGCCACTGTTCTAGTATCAGTTGATTGAGGTTGATCCTCCTGTGCCACGTGATCCAGGGATGGCCCGTTGGAGTCGTTTGATGCCCAAGATCACTGGAGGTCAGCAGATGTCCTACTGACCAACATTCTTTTTGTGGCTACGGTGATAGAAAACGTCATGGAGGACTGGCCATACAATGACACTGGTTTCCCTGGAGACCCAGATATGCCTTTACCAGATGTGGAGGACTTCAATGACGAAGGTAAAAAACCAAACCAAATTTTGATTTTGATGTTTTTTAATTGTTTTTAGTATATTCATGCTTATAACATTTTTCTTGTGTTTGAAAATGTTGGACTAGAGCGGCCAGCCAGGATGTCCTCAATAGCCAGACACTATCCCCATTCTATTGATGCTGTCGCCCCTTATCAAGAAGGAAGCGATAAAGAGGAGGGGATTGGGAGGAACCTCGAGGGGTTGACTCATGGTATCCCTGAGCATGCTTAGATAGGAGACATGCCTCAGTCATACCTGAGGCACACAATGGGAGTTTCAAATCGGATCTGCCAATTACTGAGTCACGTGGTATGAGCTATCTTGTGCTATCATGACCACCATGCTGAGTAGTTCGTAGGTCTAGTACTTACATATTTTTTGAGGCCTGCATGCCATGGATGTGCGAGGCCTGCGAGTCGCTGATGTTATTGCGGACATAAATATTATTTTTTGGGGTTTTGATGTATCAAACATTCTCATATATGTATATATGTTATATTTTCATGTTTATTATGGTACAAATGGTTTGTCTTATCTTTTAAATGTTTCAAAAATGTCTATCCAACACGTAATTAGCTAATGAATTTGTTAATGTATTCATGCATCTAGGAATATGATGATATGTAATATAATCAAAATGTCTTTCCAACAGACGGATACAGAGATACATTCATAATATTTGAGGGTTCCTAATAGAATATTGCTCGTTGAGTTGAAGGATGACAAGTTGTAAATTCAGGTTGACAACCAATTCTTTGATGCCTAGTGCGATGGCTTATGATAACAGTTCGATGACCGTACTGTATTCAACAATGTTGTTGGTTGTACGACCTAGGCAGATACCTTGAAGGTCAATCAACTCACCATTAGGGTTGTAGATAGCCCATGTCATGGATGATAGGTTCTGGATACTTCGACAAGCACTATCAGCGAAACTGATGTGAGGAGCTACAAACATCTGCAAAGCACGAAAAGCATAGTAAAATGGAAAGTTGTTTGAAAACTTCCACACAAAACCACATTGTATAGAAATGAATCACAAACTAATATACATAAGTAACCATGCATGATGACCTAAGCATAGTAATTTTTGAGGTAAAGCCCATTTCGGGGCTTATCGGGAGGATTTCCTTCATAATCAATAAGTTCATAGGCTCCTTTCTGCAAAACAAATTTTACAATATAGGGCTCGTGCCACATAGGTTCGAACTTGCCTGCCCCCAGCTTATCATTAGCTTGGGCATATAGTAGGACCAAATCACCCTTAGAGAAAGTGGGAGGGGAGACCAACTGGTCAAAATGGGATTTGACCCATTTATTTTGTGCTTCGATGACCAAGGCAGCGAGACAACGAGTCTCGTCCAGTCATTCCAAATATAAGATGTGTTCCTCTCGAGGTGAGGTTTTAGGGAGGAGTTCAATAGCTAACTTAAGTGAAGGAATCTCACATTCAACCAACAATGTTGCTTCTAGACCATAGACCAGTTGGAATGGTGTGAAACTAGTGGAATATTTGGTTGAAGTTTAGTAGGCCCATAGAGCTGAAAAGAGCATGAGATGCCAATTTGACTTGTGCATCCCAATAGTACGCTGAAGCATGGTGGCCAAAACTTTGTTGATGGATTCAACTTGGCCATTGGCCTGAGGGAAATATGGGGTCGAGCCCATGTCATGGATGATAGGTTCTGGATACTTCGACAAGCACTATCAGCGAAACTGATGTGAGGAGCTACAAACATCTGCAAAGCACGAAAAGCATAGTAAAATGGAAAGTTGTTTGAAAACTTCCACACAAAACCACATTGTATAGAAATGAATCACAAACTAATATACATAAGTAACCATGCATGATGACCTAAGCATAGTAATTTTTGAGGTAAAGCCCATTTCGGGGCTTATCGGGAGGATTTCCTTCATAATCAATAAGTTCATAGGCTCCTTTCTGCAAAACAAATTTTATAATATAGGGCTCGTGCCACATAGGTTCGAACTTGCCTGCCCCCAGCTTATCATTAGCTTGGGCATATAGTAGGACCAAATCACCCTTAGAGAAAGCGGGAGGGGAGACCAACTGGTCAAAATGGGATTTGACCCATTTATTTTGTGCTTCGATGACCAAGGCAGCGAGACAATGAGTCTCGTCCAGTCATTCCAAATATAAGATGTGTTCCTCTCGAGGTGAGGTTTTAGGGAGGAGTTCAATAGCTAACTTAAGTGAAGGAATCTCACATTCAACCGACAATGTTGCTTCTAGACCATAGACCAGTTGGAATGGTGTGAAACTAGTGGAATATTTGGTTGAAGTTTAGTAGGCCCATAGAGCTGAAAAGAGCATGAGATGCCAATTTGACTTGTGCATCCCAATAGTACGCTGAAGCATGGTGGCCAAAACTTTGTTGATGGATTCAACTTGGCCATTGGCCTGAGGGAAATATGGGGTCGAGCCATCGTGGCGCAAGCCCAACGTAGATGTCAGTTTTGCCATCGTGTAATCTCTGAAATGGGAACCATGATCTGTGACAATGGCTTGGGGTACGCCGAACCTGAAAATAACATGGTTAAAAAGGAATTGAGCTACCATCTTACCATATTCTGAATATGTAGGCATCACTCCGGCCCATTTGGTGAAGTAATCCACAACAACGATAATGTAGCCATGCCCCCTGCTGAACGAGGGTTACATGTCATATAATATGCCCCCTTGGAAAAGGGACCAATGGTAATGATGGGGTGTAGGTGAGCAGGTGGAGTGTGCATCTTGTGTTGGTAGATTTGGCATTCGTGACACTTGCAGACAACAAGAATGTAGTCTTTGAAGATGGATGACCAGAAATAACTAGCGCGAAGGATTTTATGAGCTGTAGCATAACTAGACATATGACCACCACATGCCCCAGAGTGGCAATCATTGAGAACTCTTTCAGCTTCCTCAATTATGAGGCATCGACGAAGAACAAAATCAACACTGACACCATATACAATATCACCAATAATGTGATAGGGTTGAGAATGATGTTGAATCCTTCGACGATCATCTTTGGTCAACGTGGAGGTGTGGGGATACACAATGATATCACCATACCATGGATCAAGGATGCTAATAAGAAAAATGGTCTCATCTGGGAGTTGTTCATTTGTACCAACAGGGAGAGCTTTGGAGGGAAGGGAACATATCAATTCTGTGAAAATAGGTGACTTCTTAGATTTGGCCGTAGTGAAGACCAAATCTAATTCTTGCAAGATAACGATCCATTTAGAATACTCATCCCCCAACATCTGACAAGTTAGGATGTAGGTCATAGGGTTGTATTCAAAAATCACTATAGTCGTTTGTAAGAGAGTATAATGCCGAAAATGTTGAACAACCTAGATGGTGGCCAAAGCCAAATTCTTGACATGTGCATAACACATTTCATTGTTGAGGAGATTCTAACTTAGGTAGTGGATGACGTGTTCAGTACCTTCGTTGTGTCTTGAACCAACACCATAGTTATGGAGCTAGGGGTTGTGGCAAGGTAAAGGAAGTAATCTCGATAATAATTCAATGGATGCAAAAGAGGAGAATTTATGAGGACAACCTTAAGATCATTGAAATATTTTTGGGCTATCTCACCCCATGTAAAGGGTGTTCTTTGTTTGAGCAACCGGGTAAATCCTGTAGCTAGCCTAGCGTAGTTGGGTATAAAACGATGAAGAAAATTGGCCTTTCCCTAAAGGCTCTGGAGTTGGTGCAGTGAATATGGAGGGGGTAAGTTTAAAATGGCCTCGAATTTTAGCGGGTCCAGGCATATCCTGTCCATGGAAACGATGAAGTCGAGGATTCATCCTGATTCTATGTAGAAAACACATTTGTGTGGATTTAACTAGATGTTGTAGTGCCTGCAGTGTAGAAAAATCTGCCGAAGGTGGTTTGGGTGATCTTTTCACTTATGAGAATGGGCAGGAAGGTTATCCAAGTAAGTCTAGAAAATGTTGCAAATGTCATGAAACGCATAGGAAATTTCCCATTGAAATGTGGCCCCAACATTTTTTAGGTTGAAAGGGAGCTTCTTGTATGCGAACATACCCCATGGGAAAATAAAGACTGTCTTCTCTTGGTTAGCCGGTGTGATATTGATCTAGTTGTAACCAGAAAAACTTTCCATAAAGGAAAAGATCTCACTCCTCGCACATTCATCAATGATTTGATCAATGAAGGGATTATGATAGTTGTCTTTAGAACAGGCATGATTAAGAACTCGATAATCCACACCAACACAGATCATGCCTTGTTTTTTATTCACTGGGACAATGTTGGACAGCCAATCTGTAAGGGAAATGGAATAAATGAATCCAACTTTGAGAATATTTTTGACTTCGCCCTTAATAGTAGTGGCCTTTCTAGGGTGTACTGGACGAAGCCTTTGGCGGACGGGTTTCGCATCTGGATACATTGGTATTTCGTGCATCACTATGCTGGGATTAATGCCAGACATTTCTTCATGAGACCATGAAAACGCGTTATGGAATTCCTAAAAAAGATGAGTATATGTATTGATCTCATGTGGAGAACAAGATACCCCGATATGAACGTGTTCAACGACACCGGGTTTGATCGAAATGTCAATCGGAATCGTTTGGGTAGTATTACCCAAATTTCCTTCTAGCCATACTTCATGAGTAATAGTTGGTGGTGGAAATGGAGAAGAGGACTCTTCGAAAGTGGTAGACATGACTAGCAGGCGAGGTAGGAACAAGGAGCGATGGTGGGTATTGATCCATGGCGATTCCTCAAGAGACATGATTTCCATGATACTTTCATTGGTGAGGAAGGTCTCGACTAAGGGATTAGATGATTCCAAAGTTCCAATCTAGGGGGATTGAGAATACATATCGAGAGAGGTCTTCTAGATATGAGAATCAAAGGATGTAGAGTTCATAACTGAAACAATTTCCATGTAGTTGACTTCGACAGGACTAAGCAGCATGACGCCACCCCAAACATCAACCAGATCTGGCGCAGGTATGACCCAGGGATCAGATTTGACTGAGATCATGTTGACGGAGGCAACATGAAGAGGTGGGAATGGAAAAATCCCCATTAAGGTAGAATCTTTGAAGAGACCTACCCCCACACTCTCAAAGGGAGCACCAGAGTGCTTGACATACGGAACATTGCCATCAAATGAGGAAGAGGCAAAGAAAGACAACTAACAATGGTGACAACCCTCCCTTGATGGGGAAAATAGATCACACGAAACAAAGAGGAGGCCACAACATGCATGGCATGAGTCCAATTTCAGCCGAGCAGAAGATTATAATTGAAAGAGACCTTTCAATTATAATCATAGTTATAAGAAGAGCTCTTCATCATAGTTATAAGAAGAGCTTCGGCGTAAATCAACAATCTCTACTTCAGCTTGCACTGTCTTGCCTTCGAAGGTGATGGAAATGTTGTGTAAATAACCAAAGGGTTGTGAATCACGCCCATCGAAAGCTTCCAATGTGTTTGGAGACTTGTTCAGTGCATGGGAACTAATAGCCTTCCAGCATGCAGTTGACATGATGCAAGTAGAAGCACCTTCATTGATGATAGTGTGGTGGATGGTCTTTTCATTAATGATTACCTGAATAAGAAAGGAAATATAATGAGGAAGTCTTAGAACATGGTTCTCTATATCGAAATAGATCAAATTAGAATTGGTGGGATCGATGCCCTTGATAACTGATAACACAGATTTCTTCTTTGATGGGCAGCTTTGGAGTACCTCGAGAGCCGACATGGCTGATGATGCCTGAGCCAAATATTCAACAATATTGTAATGATGAGTAGCTCGGGCCTTGGGATTGTATGAGAATTTCCTTAGCACACCTCAGGAGGGTGGCCATGGAGCGGAATCAGGGTTAGGGCGCTTGATTTGTAGAAGGCAAAAACTCGAGGTAGAGAAGAAGGTGGAACTTCTTTTTCTTTCCCTGCTGTGGGAGATGGAGTTTGATAATCCTTTGATCAGGCAGCCACATTAATGGGCATGCTCATCATGAACACTTGAGATCTAGAGGAAGCAGATCGGGGTTGGTCTACCATTTAAGTCTGCTGAGATGGAAAAGGATCTTTTAGGACATCAGGATTCCCCTTGAGCAATTGACTAAATTTGGTCATTGTGGACAATCCTTAGTATAGTGATCCTCCTCACAAATGAGGCAAGGATACTTAGGTTTCCATTGCGATGATTGCCGACAGACAATTTGGGAGGACCCTCTTTCGGGGCATCAGTTTTAGCCTTGCCTTTGCCTTTCTTTTTTCCTTTCAAGGATTTGTCCACTACGGTAGACTGGAAAACGTGGAACTCTAAGGTTTTACCAGGGCCTAGAGGGTTTTGAGATGAACTGTTGGGAGTAGTATTCGAGACCGACCTCTATTTGGAAGAAGTTTTGACAGGGGCTTGGGATACTGAAAAAACAACTCCATCAACGGGTGACCTCGATGTCGCGGGATTAGATGATGGCCACAGAGCATTGGGTAATAATTCATATAAGGTGCTAGATTAAGAGTAGACCAGGTCCAAGTACCGGGCATGAGCGATGGCTTGCTCTTTAATGGCACATCCACCAATGACTATATCACAAGCAATTGGGGCTACAAATGATTTGGTAAACCATTTGGTGAGCAACTGATTAGCTATTTTGAACTTGATCAATCGACATCTACATCTCCATTCATGGATATGATCAGAGATGTGCATCACAATGTATTTATTAAGTGATGTGAGTAGATAGGTGCTTGTTTCATAATGAATCGATAGCTAAAAATGCGTGAGAAAGGCCATGGCTAACGAATTGAAGTCATGAAAAGTACTTCAAGGTAGCTTGATGTATCATTTTGCTGCAGCACTTGTAAGGGTTCATTGGAAAAGATGAAGATGAATGGAATCGTCCACGTATGAGTTTGACGAGCACCAGAGGTGATATGTCATCACATGGGCTTGAGGATCTTCTTTAGCTTTCCCATCAAACTTGGGGCAATCACTTGATATCTTGGATGGCACCGGAGGCCAGTACGGCGAATGAAGAATTGGATCATTCGTGAGACGTGATACATCCGACAATTCAAGTGTAGCCAAGAAAGGTAATTGAGTGTTAAAAGGCATGGGAGGTTGATAGGTGGGCCCATAAGGAGGAGCCCATCCCTGCTGGTAAGAATTTTGACCCCATAGTGGGTGATTTTGGCCATATGGCATCTAAGGCTATTCCCATTGTAGATTACCTTGACCAAAGGGAGGATTCAGACCTTGAATACCTTGAAACTGTCCATGCATAGGTTGCTGATAGGCAATGTATGGGTTAAAAGGCTGCTGAGTCTGTTGACCTTGGACATATGGGTATGGGACCTATTGTCCTGGAACATAAGCCTATTGGGCCTGTTGTCCTTGAACAAGAGGGTTATGGACTTGTAGTCCTTGGCATAAGGTTGATACACTTGTTTCCCTTGGACGTAGGGGTTTTGTACCTAGTGCCCTTGACCAACAGGATTCTGAACCTGTTGGCCTTGGACAAGAGGATTCTATACCTGATGCTGTGGGACTTGACCTTGAACTTGTCCTTCAAGGGTCACCCTTGTTGATAGGTATACAAGGGTTGCTGCTGCCCAGGTTGGTTTGCAAAATTTGTCCCTAGGTTTGCAGAGGTTGGCCCTGCGAGGGTATGGGTTGAGAGGTATGTAGAGCACATTACATCTATTGCTGTGTGGTTCATTGCAACTATTGGAAGGACTGACCTTGTGGTTGTTTCAGGTGGCCTTGCTGCGAGATAATCTTCCCTTGCTGTTGCATGGAGAGCCCTTGCTACAACAAAGGTTGCCTTGCGGTAACAAAGGTTGCCCTGGTTGTTGCAAAAGTTGCCCTTGATGTTGCAAGGGTACTTGAACAGTGCTCGGGAAATTACCAAACTAAATCTGGCCATAGCCAGGCTTGATGTACTGCCTAGACGAGATGGTGTAAGGTTGATTCACCAATCCTTGAGAACCGTATGGAATATAAGGATTTTGGTATTGGACTTGAGTCCCATAAGGCTGTTGATACTGAACATTGTTTGATCCAAACGGACCACCAGGATTCTGAACCTATTGGTACTGGACATTGCTTAATCCAGTAGGGTCAGCATGGTTGTAAATAATACCAGAAGAGGGATGGTTTATACAAAGGAAGGGAGCTTGTGAGCCACTCACATTAATGGCACTTGACACCATAGAGACATTCAGATTTCCCCCCTAGGCAGTGGCACAATCTGGCCACTGATTCATGGGATAGAGGAACTGGCCAAGACAATCTTTGAAACCACTGGTTGTAACTGACGCGTAACTTGGATCGATGGTACAAGAGTGGTCAAGATGGTGGGTTGCACCAAGACTGAAGTAACAATTGGTTGGGAGGTTGTGTTCATGATGAACGGACTTGACGTAGGTCTTACGCCTGATGACCAAACAGAGTTATGGTAGAGTGATGAGGCACTTGGTGTGCCTGAAACTAATTGCCCTAAAGACACATAGCTGGGTGGCAAGATGGTGGGAATACCTTCTGAATAAGGGAAACCCTTGGGAGGGAATTGCAACTGCAATCTTCCCCCTCAACAATGTGTGGAGTTGAGACTTCAGAATCATTGGAGAAGTGACTGGAGCATCACCCTCAGGTTCCATGTTTGGAAACAAATGATGACAGACAACCGAATGTGTACTAGGGGATAGTTCCAAAGGAACACTCGGTTGATCACACAGACTGTAAGGGCACTGTGGTGATATCTCAACAACGTAAAACATAGGGTTCAAAGGATAGATAACTAGGCCAAGCTAACCGTCAATGATCAACGAGTTCTCTGGGGTTTGAACAGGATTATCTGGAGATTTTGGGTCAAGACCAGCAGATGAACCTGAATCAAAAGTAGGTGGAGAATGAGATGATAATAGTTGAACACTCAAAACAATTGCAAGTTCAAAATTTTGGTCCTCAAATGGATCTAGTAACTCAGGAAGTGGCTCCTCAGACAATCTTTCAGATGGAGGAGACGAAGAGGAAATGGGTGAACTAGATGGTTCAGCCACGATGACCTTTTCTTAGCCAACAGAACAAATAACCTCAAGGCTTTAAAATGTCCTTTTAAGGGAACTCACGATTTGGTCAAAAAATCTAACAGGATGTTTTGGATCATGGGCAATCAATTATTTAAGACGCATAAAAGACTGATGTTCTTTCATTTTTAAAGAGTTGAGAAAGAAATAAAGATGACTCTATTGCTTTCGATTAGAAACAAGCTCGAAAGGAGAAGTGCTCGGATGATATTTTAAGTTTAATGAGTCAAAAAGATCAAATGACTACTCTAGATGATCTAGGTAAATAGGATTACCAGGAAACATGAACTGTAGAATACTTGCTAGTGAACCAAGAAGTACGAGCAGGAAATCTCCCCGAATGCTATGTTCAGTGTATCATGTTCGCAAGGCGGCCGACTCGGCCTCCTAAGGATAAAAGGATTGCAGCCTAGTGGGGTCTCCCATTATATACATGACGATACGGGGAGCACAAATCTATGCTATCACTGTCTAATGCCGAAGCTAACGACAACTGCTAGGTTTATAGACGTCAGAACATGTCGCTAGCCTAGAACTTCTAGATGTGATTGTTAATGTCAAATGCGCCTTAGGTAAATTGAATTCATTTTAGAGTTGAAATTGAGTTAAGTTTTAGTTTTCAGGTCTTAGCGATGCCACTTGAAAAACCTAAAATACAACTAAATGGGAAAAGACCCTTTCAATTCAATGAAATGCCTACACTAGAGAGGGTAGAAACTACTCAATCAAATGCAAATAGTCAAGCAATTGAAAGCGAAATGATTTTTCACTACTTCACTTTTTGAAAAATAAACTAATGAAAAATGCATTCCAATTCCTATTTTCCTGACAAGAACTTAGCTATTAGTCCTTTTGAAATGAAAAAATTTCTCTTCCTCTTCAAATGCCGATGCAATTCTAGTTTCTAAGAGATGCGAATCATAAAGAAGCAACAAGCTAGAATTTCATATTTTCTCATATAACAATGAGACAAAATTTCGCATACAATCTTTCAATGAGAAATTTTTTGAGACTTTGAGCTCTTCAAGCAAATGAAAACATGAAAAGAGAACTTCATTCAGATGGACAAAGCACCTACTTTTCCAAAACACAAGAATGACAATGTAACTTACGTCGGAAAAAGATGTTCAAACTAGTAAACAAAATTTTTTCAAACTTGTGCAAAAAGAGGTCAAAGTCGTACAAGGGACTAGAAACAAATACAAAGAGCAAACACACCCACAACTAGACTCGATGATTCCACAAGCTATTGAATGGATGACTAGCTAGATGTCCTAGTGATGCTGGCCACTCAATGACTCGATCAATCAAACAACATGATGACAAGCCTACAAGAAAGAAAAACCAAACGAAAAGTAGCTTTCTAATCAGGGAGAAAAACAGTCAAAAGGTTCACAAGGTCAAAAACACAAGAGTAGAACACACTGCCCCAGATTGGGGTCTAGCCCTAATCTTCACTTACAGGAATCGATGATTTCCTAACTGACAACAAGCACCAGAGGTGGGTCGGCATGACTATTCCTCTGCAATTCATGCTGATTGGCATGACTGCTAGCCGATTAAATGCGCTATCCAAGGAAACTAAGAATTTTTTTTTCTTCAAAACAAAGACTAGATCTGATACTATTATTTTTAGAATTAAGCCAGTAAGTAGGAGAAAAGAAACAGAACAAAAGGGAAAACATGAAACTAGCAAAGTTCTCACGAAATCATGAAATCCAAAACAAATAAAATGATGGGATCTCCCCAGTGGAGTCGCCAATTTGTGGTGATGTGAAATTATAAGTGTGGACATGAACGAATTCCTCTAGCTTGATAATTGGTCTAGCCACAATAGATACATTCTATGGAATATTTTCTTAGGTTAGAATCAATCAAGAGGGCCTACCTCTTAGTCACTTATCTTGCTTGATGATGTCCTCGCTTGCTCGCTCCAGCAATATCTCGCTTCCTTCTTCAAGCTCCCGAAACAAGTAAACAACAACATCACACAAACATAATAATGGACAACTGCAATTCAACATACTTAATGAGTTAAGAAGAATCAAGGCACAAATATGTAATATTACAAAACATGTAGGAAATCAATCGATAGTTGCATATATTAATATCAAAGAGAGATTACAACCATTTGTCTTGACGTCGGAGAATTCCTCAGACAAGACCAGGTTCCCACACACTTCTACTAACACTTCATGATGAATTGAAACAACAATAGTTTAAAGACTCTTCCCTTTAGGTTTCACTCCAAACCAAACACACTTCTCCCTCACACAACTAGATGGCTACAACTAGTAATAACTTGCTTGTCAAATCAAAATAGTATACTCACACTTAGCCAACACTCTAACTAGCTTGTACTTGGGAAGAAGGGAGGTTTATATAGGAAAGATGGATGGGAGATGGATCCTCTTCTCATGGAAGAAGGACTTATCCCTTGAGGTAGTTCCATCATTATAGGGGAAAGGATCCCAAACTTTCATCCTCGACCCCATCTGGCCAAACCATTTTCCAGACTTCCGTTATGGATCTTCTAGAGATGGAAGCTTCAACTCTAATTTAAATTTTTTTCATAACAGGACTGACGCCACCGGAACACAGCTCAGTCACACCAATTGATGAGGGGAATAGTGCTAATCTATGCACATCAGTGTGGGGGAGACAAAGGCCATTAGCGTTGGTCTTGTAAATTGGGAAAAACAGAAGTTTAAGGGGAAATGGTGCAAAAGGGAAATGATCTGCTCATGAAGAGGGACATAATGGGAGTTTCTCCATGAAGGCAAAGCATGTGGGGTTCACTGTAGAGGTCCTCCAAGATCAAGGAATGGGGAGTACAGGGACAGTGACAAAATGTTGTGTAACATGGGTCTTCTATCTCATTCAATCGTTTGCTCAAGTACGAGTCTAACCACGTGAATATGTGATCTAAAGTCGAACATGGGAAGACACTATCTGATTACCAGCCAATGATGTAAGCCGTTAACAGATGCGAGAGAAATCACTGATAATGATAATGATCCTCAAGCTACTGCAGTACATTCTGCATGGTGTGAATAGATGTTTTGATGTTGAACACCATACAAAGTCTTTGGGTCAAAGGCCAGTGATGTAAACCTATCATTGGAAGTGAGAAACTTGCCATTGATGCATGCAAGCCTCAAGGTACTGGAAGGGTGTTTCTAAGTCAACTTCTTGGATAATGTACTGATGTCGACAAGAAGCGACTCATCGCAGGAGGGCCTTGATGTTGTTAGCGTTTGAGATTTCACCTAGGCTGAGATAGACAAACCTCAAAGCTACATCAAACCATTTCACCTCGTAGCTAGCCCTACGAGGTATGAGAAGGCTCTCTCGGGTCAAACTTGGTAGATTTCTCAATAAGATGAGTTTGACCAATTAGGAATAAGGATTTTAGGCTAGTAAACTGATAAGGGGAATTGATTTAGAGTTTTTGGGTTTTTTGGTGGCAGTTGGAGGGAGTGCAATTCAGGGTGCGGGGATTGAGCTCAGTTTTTGCAGGTGGGTCTTTGGGGCAAGGTAGGAGTTTATGCTGATGCCTTTAGCTGAAAGAGATGATCAAGGAGGAAAGAAGAGAAGCTAAAGAGGGCAAACAATGAATTCGAATCCTCTCTAGACAGTGGAAAACATAAATTTTAAACAAAATTGAAAGCTGAGCATGGCATGCATGAATTCAAAACTTTATCACTTCTTTTGTTTAAATAGCAGCAAGAGATTAAGAAATGGAACACATAAACACACTTACAATGACAAGTAGGAAACACACCATCAACATAATAATCCACAAGAATCCACAATGAAGTCTGCAAAACCCTGGCCTTCTTTTCCTCAAATTGCAGAAATACAAGTCAAAAATACAATAGAGCTTCTCCCTCTAGAGTCCAACCATGAAAATGAGAAAGAGAAGGCATAATATAGAAGGTCTAACCTCTT
>APFE031484456.1:887-11993 GCA_000404065.3 Pinus taeda | reverse complement strand
ATATGATGGTGGTGATGTCTTCTTAGGGGATGATAGGAAGTCTAGAATCATTGGTCATGGAAAAGTAAAGTTGAAGTTGCAAGGTGGAAGGGTTAGAACACTTCCGGGTGTTCTGCATATTCCTACATTGGCCAGAAATCTTATTTTTGTAAGCAGGATGGATGATGCAGGTGTAAAAATAGTCTTTGAGAAGGATACCTGCAAGATGGTTCAAGGAGCACTGGTATTGATGTGAGGAGTTTAGATTGGAACTCCGTACAAGTTGCAAGGTAGCACTGTTGTTGATGGGTGCAACAGTTCTGTGGTTCCTGAAAGTGGAGCAGAAAATCTAGTGGTCTCTGGACAGAAGACCATGTTGTGGCATCAAAGGCTTGGACATATTGGAGAGAAGGGCCTTCAAATACTTCATGGTAAAGGTATGGTAGAAGGTATGAGTAATAACACTTTGGATTTTTATTTCTATGAAAATTGTGTATATGGGAAGCAAAATCGGGTGAGTTTCCCCTCTGGCAGTAAGCGGGCGAAACAAGTATTAGAGCTTGTGCACATTGATGTGTTTGGACCTGTGAAGGTTCTATCACTAGGTAAGTCTATGTACTATGTATCCTTTATATATGACTTCTCAAGGAATACATGGATATATTTCCTTAAGAATAAATCTGAAGTCTTTGACACATTTAAAGAATTTAAGGCTCTGGTGGAAAACCAGACAGAGAAGAAGATAAAGGTGCTGAGGACAGATAATGGTGGAGAGTTTTGTAGTAAGGAATTTTAAGAATTCTGTAAGAAGTGTGGTATAGCACGACAGAAGACTACTCCATACACACCTAAGAAAAATGGAGTTGCAAAAAGAATGAACAAGATGTTGATGGAAAGGGCAAGAAGCATGCTCAGTGGTGCTGGGTTAGGACAAGAATTATGGGCAGAGGCGGTGGAGACTGCATGTACCTGGTCAATAGATCAACCTTCATCAACATTGGAAGAAAGACTCCACAAGAGGTATGGACTAGTAAGAAACCTTTTCTTTCACATCTAGAGGGTATTTGGTTGTAATGTGTATGTACATGTTCCAAAGGAGAAAAGAACCAAGTTGGATAGTAAATCTGAAAAGTGCATCTTTATTGGGTATAAGGATGGTTTAAAGGGTTATAAGATTTGGAACCCAGTAACAAGGAAGGTTGTGTACAACCGAGATGTGGTGTTCACAGAGGTGAAAAATGTTATTAGCCATGAAGTCCAAGAAAATGAACCTGAGAAGATAGAGTTTGAGCTAAAGGAGGAAGAATCAAACTCTACAACAGAGGAGGAATCAGAAGATGAAGAGCCATAAACTCCAGGTGTGAGAAGATCAGTTCGAGAAAGAAGGCATCCAGAAAGGTATAGTCCATCTTCTTTCTGTTCAAATTTTGCTTTATCTATTACTGATGATGATCCCAGAACTATGAAGGAAGCAGTAGATTTAGAGGATGGAAAACTTTGGAAAGAGGCCATTATTGATGAAATAACATCTTTGCACAAAAATGAGGCTTGGGATCTGGTGGAGTTGCCGGCTGGAAGGAAACCCATTGGTTGAAAATGGGTGTTCAAGAAGAAGACAAATGCAGAAGGAAAGGTGGAGAAATACAAAGCTCAGTTGGTAGCAAAAGGTTATTCCCAGGTGCCGAGAATTAATTTTGGTGATATTTTTTCTCCTATTGCCAAGGTAACTTCTATTAGATTACTTTTATTTGTTGCTGCTTCTTTTGGTTTTGAGGTAGAAAAGATGGATGTGAAGACAACATTTCTTCACGGGGATTTGGAAGAGGAGATCTACATGATGCAACTTGAAAGTTTTGTGGTGAAGGGTAAGAAAGAACTGGTATGCAAGTTAAAGAAGTCTCTATATGGGTTAAAACAGTCACCAAGGATGTGGTATTAGAAATTTTATACATTTATACGAAGACTTGGCTTCACCAAAAGCAAAGTAGATCACTGTGTGTATTTTAAATAAATTGGTGATTGTGTTATTTATCTGGTCTTGTATGTGGATGATATGTTGTAGGTTGGAAATGAAAAAGAAATTATCCAAGATTTGAAGACCCATTTGTCCTCCAAATTTGACATGAAATATCTTGGTCCTGCAAAATATATTTGGGCATGGAAATTAAAAGAGATGACAAAGAGGAAGCTCTGGTTAAACTAGAAGAAGTATGTTGAGACAATATTGCAGAGGTTTAATATGCATGATAGTAAATCGCTGAAGGTTCCTGTTGTTGTAGGTGTAAAGTTATCTGTTGAACAATGTCCCAAGACATAAGAAGAGGAAGAGGACATGTCCTGTGTTTCATATGAAAGTGCAGTCGGTAGCCTGATGTATGCGATGGTATGTACTAGACCAGACATTGCACATGCAGTGGGAGTATTGAGCAGGTTTATGTCAAAACCAGGGAAGGAGCACTGGACAACAATGAAGTGGGTTTTCAGGTATTTGCGTGGCACTAG
Organism: Pinus taeda; assembly: GCA_000404065.3. Classification (NCBI taxonomy): domain Eukaryota; kingdom Viridiplantae; phylum Streptophyta; class Pinopsida; order Pinales; family Pinaceae; genus Pinus; species Pinus taeda. The sequence continues at coordinate 9,512 of APFE031484456.1, read as the reverse complement.
TGATTATTGTTTGTGCTACCAAGGAAGACTAGGATTGGACAGAGTGTTGGATATCTGTGGCTTTGTTGATGCAGACTGGGCTGGAGATCTGGATTAGAGAAGATCTACAAGTGGGTATGTGTTTAACCTATTTGGAGGTGCAGTCAGTTGGATGAGTAAGAAACAATCTGTAGTGGCCCTATCAACTACAGAGGCAGAATACATGGCATCCACTCATGCAAACAAGGAAGCAGTTTGGTTGCAGAGATTTTGTTCAAGTATGGGGTTAGTACAGGGAGCTTAAGGATAGACTGTGACAGCCAAAGTGCAATTTTCTTGGCAATGAACCCTGCATATCATTCAAAGACAAAGCACATTGATGTTCGGTATCATTTTTTGAGGGATATGATAGAAGACAAAAAGGTGTTGCTGGTAAAGATAGACACTTTGAAGAATACTGCAAATGCATTGACAAAATTTATGAGCTATGAGAAGTTCTCTTGGTGTAGACAAACAATGGGCATTGCAGGGCTGAATAAATGACTAAGCTCTCTTGTGGCCCCATGTGGAAAGAAAAAAACAAGTGGGATAATGTTGGGTTGTGTTATATTCTTTCCACGACTAGCCCACGTAGTTAACTAGGGGGTTAGAAGGGGGGCAAAGCACCCCCTTCGTTGCGCCAATTGTGTAGCAGGGGCGGGGGGCGGGGGGGTCACAGGGGGTTTAAGGGGTTTAGGTAACCCCACTCTATGGGGTCTGGGGCAGTGCCTCATAAAATTTTGTTTTTGGACCCTATATTAGGTTGGGGGGACCTACCTATGGTTTTGTGCATGATTTTTCGCACATGGTTTTGGACGCATGGTTTTCGGTCCATGGTATTGGATGCTTCGGCATGTATAAATATGTATTGTAATATTGAAAGGAGCATAATGAAAAATCAAGCTGGTAGTCCCAGTTTTTGGATCTAGGGGAAAATCTCTGTGTATATGTGTTATGCTCTGGCATTGTTTATTTTCTGTGTTTTAGAATTCATATGCAGGTAATTTCTGTACAGGGTTAAAACCTACAAAAACAAGATAATTCCCCTCCAAATAAATCATTTGATTCCTCTACTTTGGCAAAGAAACCTCGTTATCCATGTTTAATCTGTAATGACGAGCATTTTACAAGAGATTGTCCACATCGCTCTGAGGCTTCTAAACTTTTAAAGACTTCAAACACATTAGCAGTGTTGACTGATTTGTTTCCAAACCTGGAGACACATTTGGTTGCAACAGACCATGCTTCCACATCCCAAGTACTCATGTTATCCATCACAAAGCCACAAAATGAAGCTTTGGTGTCAACAAGAAACAAAGATTATGAAAATCCTTCATCATCGTCGAATAATCAGGCTACTGATCAACCTAATCCTTTGACTTCGACTTCATCTGAAGTTGTTCCACCCATTGTACCTGAATTGACAATAAAACCACCAAAGGGAGTTGTGCACAAATCGACATTTAACGATCGGGCTCGAGCAGCTCAAAATTATAACATAGTGGAAGATCTTGCTCAATCACCTTCTGCTATGTCGACACTCGAGGTGTTGCAAAACTGTCCCTCCCAGAAGCAGGCTTTACTGTCAGCAATAGGTGGAATAGATCATATGGATTCAAATCTTGTGGTTTTTAACCATGCGGGATATACCCCACAGTTACCAGTGCAGTTAACTTTCCTAATTCAAGTAAAATCTCTCAATAAGAATGTTCACCGAACTATTATTGAAGAGGGGGCATCTACTTGCATTATGTCCATGAGCTGTTGGAAAACACTTGGTTCACTGCTATTGTCACGATTATCGACCACGTTGAAAGCTTTTGATGGAAGAACATATACTCCATGTGGGATTTTGAGTAACCTGCAAATTGAACTAGGGGGAAAAACAATTACTGTTGAATTTGAGGTAGTTGACGGACCCCTCAATTACAACATTTTACTGGGAAGGCCTTGGGTATATGCTATGGCTGCTGTGGTTTCCACATACTTTCATACTATTTCATTCCCTTTTAAGGGTGGAATCACAATCCTTGATCAACTAGTCTTCTTTGCCAATAGTTCACAGGCTATGGGAAGCATTTTGTTGGTACACGGACACCCATTGTCACTTCAAAGTGTTGGAGTAGGTCTCTTTAAAAATCCTTCCCTAATGGGTACTTTTACCCTACCGTCACCATTTGATTTGGCGGAAGTGGCAAGAGTAGAGACTTGCAACATGATTTCCTCCACCTCATCTGATTTAAGGAGGATTACCGACAAAGTTGAAGTTGATAGTAATATTGAGGTGATGCCGTTAAGCCCCATTGAATCATCATAACAATCAATTTTTTGGGCTTATGCGGCAAACCCAAATCCGCACTCAACAATTGTATGGGTAGATCGGTCATTAGAATATGGTACCTCTTCGGATCCTTTTTCATGTATACATTCTATGGATGAAGGAGTCATCCAATCAATGATGATAGGAGAGGAACCATGGGAATATTATCATCATCATTCCCATATTCTAGATGACATTGAAGATTATTCAAATGAACTAAACCTCCCATGAGTCGTTGATTTCCTATCGAATTCAGTTTTCATAGACACAATCAAATCTGAGCGAAACCTGTCAAATATTGAAGAAACAATTTCTATTAATATTTCGACCAAGCCTAATATTGTAGAGAACATTCATGTCGGAAAATCTTGTTCTCCATTGGAACTCGATAATTACCATACTCTCTTTCATGAATTTAGAGATATTTTTGCATGGTTTTACGAGGACATGCTAAGCATTGACTCTAGTGTTGTTGAACATGAAATTAAAATGTACCTTGATGTCAAACCAATTCGACAGCGGCTTTGACTTGTTCATCCAAAGAAAGCTGCTGCAATTAAAGCAGAAGTTGAAAAACTTTTGTGAGCCAGTTTTATTTACCTCGTTCCTCTTACTAATTGGGTTCCCATATTTTTCCTGTCATGAAGAAACAAGGAACAATACGAGTGTGCGTCGATTATAGGGACGTAAATCAGGCATGTCCAAAGGACAATTATCTTACTCATTTTATCGACCAGATTATTGATGAATGTGCCAGATGCGAAATATTCTCATTTATGGATGGATTTTTTGGCTACAATCAAATCAATATATGTCCATAGGACCAATCTAAAATAAATTTTATTTGTCCATGGGGCACATTCGCCTATAGGAAACTCCCATTCGGTTTGAAGAATTCTGGGGCCACATTTCAGAGGGCAACGAATTATGCTTTCCATGACATCAAGCACATTGTTCAACCTTACCTTGACGATTTACCTGCTCATTCACAAAAGCGGACCCATCACCCACAACACTTGAGAGCAATATTTTTACGATGCTGACACTACAAGATTCGACTCAATCCACACAAATGTGTGTTTTGCGTTGGTGCTGGTTGCTTGCTTGGATTTATAATGTATCGAGAAGGGATTCGATTGGATCCATTTAAGGTTTAGGCAATTCTGGATTTGCCTCCACCTTCAAATCTTCTACATTTAGAGAGACTCCAAGGGAAAGCCAACTTTCTGAGGAGGTTCATTCCTTTTTATGTTGAAATGGCTAAAGATTTTACGCATCTTTTGAAAAAGGATATACCCTTTCATTGGGATCAGGTTGTGCCAGCTTCCTTTGATGCTCTTAAATATACCCTGATTAGAGCTTCAGTAATGTATTCTCCAAATTATCAAAATGACTATTACCTGTATCTCGCTGCTGCAGATACAACCATTGGCATCGTTTTAGTCCAGGAAGAAAATGGGATTGAACATCCTATTTATTACTTGAGTTGTAATCTCAATGATACAGAAAGTAAGTACTCTTAGGTCAAAAAACTAGCTTTAGCAGCTGTTCAAGCTGTTCAAAGATTTCACCATTATATCCTGTTACGAAAAACAATTGTCATTTCAGATTGCAACCCTATGACATACATTTTGTCACATCAATTTCCAGGGGAAAAATATTCAAAATGGATAGTTATTCTATAGGAATTTGATTTAGAATTCATCAAATCTAAATAGAAGAAATCTCTAGTTTTCGTTGAGTTACTATGTGACCTTCCCTCAACCTCCATCGATTCAACATCTGAACCCTTAATTTTGGATGAGTCTCTGTGTCTAATTTCCTCATATGACGCCTGGTATGGAGATATAAAGATTTATCTCCAAACCCAAACTTTTCGACAAGATACCTCTCGCTCGCAACAATGACGTATTCGTTACCAAGCCAGAGATTATCTGATCATTGGCAACACACTACCATCATGGTATCGATACAGTTTTACGAAGGTGCCTCACGCATGAGGAGGCCGAGAATGCATTAAATGATTTCCATTCTCGTGTTTGTGGTGGACACTTATCTGGATATGCAACCGCACAAAGAATTCTTCGTGTTGGTTACTTCTGGACAACTATATTTAAATATTGTATTATTGTTGTTAGAAGCTGTCATGCATGCTAGATATATGACTGAAAAACTAGATTACCACTTGTACCATTGCATCTAGTCGTTGTTGTTGGCCCATTCACCAAATCGGACATTGACTTTATGACATGTAACCCCACCTCAGCCGGGGAGCATGGGTATATTATAGTCACCGTTGACAATTTTACCAAATGGGCCCAGGCGATGCCAACATTGAATAACAGTGGCGAAACAACTGCTCTTTTCTTATTTAACCATGTGGTTGCCCAGTTTGGTGTACCACAAGCCATAGTTACAGATCACGGGTCACATTTTCGCAATCACATGATAACTGAGTTGATTGCTAAGTTAGGACTATCACATGATAGTTCTACCCCGTATTATCCGCAAGGGAATAGATAAGTTGAGGCCATCAACAAGGTCCTGAAGCGGATGTTGCAAAGAATGATAGGGGTTCATAAACGAAATTGGCACTTAATCCTATACTTTGCCTTGTGGGCATATCGAACCTCAGTGAGAAATGCAACTGGATTTACACCCTTTCAGTTGGTGTATGGTTTGGAAGCAATATTACCGCTACAATGTGAAATTTCATTGCTCAAACTTGCGATTAACCTGTCACCCGACACTTCTGAAGAAGAGGCGCATTTCTTATAATTAATCCATTTGGATGAAACCCTTCGTGATGCCGCATTGGCTAATGAAGCACATAAGAAACATATTAAGGCACAATATGATAGGAATGCCAAGCCTCGTATCTTCTCAGAAGGAGACCTGGTCTTGCTTTACGATCAGGAAGCTGATAAACTTGGAGCAGGGAAATTTGAACCAATGTGGATGGGTCCTTATGTTGTCAAGCGTGTTTAGGTGAAAGGAGCCTACAAGTTAGTAGATTATGATGGTTTTCCATTGTCGCAACCCCGAAATGGGCTGTAACTCAAATGTTACTATGCTTGATTAAGTGTAGTAAAAATCATTGTATATATGCTTTATTTGGATGTGTGTGTGTGTCTTTTAGAGATTTTTATGTGGTTAGTAATTCGATTTGAATTTGTTGCAAATGTCAGAGTCTTCAGAACCTTCTGTTGGTTACGCTGATGGTGCTAGTCATAGTACGTAGAATTTTTCTTCTGCAGCATGGGTAATTTTTGCTCCAAGTGGCGAGTTAGTGAGTTTTCATGGGATTTGTATCGGTTGATTGACAAACAATATCGCTGAGTATAGCGCGTTGATTGAAATACTCTCTGATGCCATTTCACTTGTCATTCACCAAATCATCGTTAGGCTAGACTCACAACTCATTGTACTACAACTAACAAACATTTATACTGTCCAAAATCCAACAATTTCTTTTATGTTCCTTAGAGTTTGTATTTTGGAAATACGTTTTATAAAATTATATATTACGAAGCAATGGAACACATAAAATATTGTAGAAATATAAACACAGAAAATGCATAAAACAAGAGAGACACAGATATACGTGGTTCACCCAGTTTGGGCTACGTCCACCCCAAACAGCCAATCCTTCCTTTCTATAATCTAGCAAAATGAAGAGACACAACCTACAGCAGATCCGCTGTAATATCCTCTGTCTTCTCTCACAGTCTCACCTCTCTGTTTCTCGCTCGAAGAATACACATATATCACACAGACTTAATACAATTCCCTCATACAAAGAGAGGGGTTTCCTTCTAGGGAAAAAAACCCTAAACTAAACATAAGTTCTATCATCAGTTCATCTGCCTAATGAACGGCTCAAATTGAATACAAATTACTATACTTTTACAAGGAAATTTTACATATGTTTTTAGCTTTGGGGGCGCTACCCCCGAACCCCCGAGGCCCCGCACCCTCCCGTGTGGAGGGGTGTAGAAACTTCCTGGGGTATACATCCAGCTGAAACAAATACCTCTGAACAATCATGCTCCACACACAACAATCTCCCACTTGAAGAATGATTGTAGCAACTCCACCGCTGCTTCATTTGCTAGACAACGAATCCTCTTTGGACCTGGTTATTTCTCATCTTCATCGTCATCCTTGAAGACCAATTGAAACTGAGCATATTCTAAATTTCTCCTTGGTTACAACTTTTGTTAGCATATCTGCAGGATTCTGGCTAAATCTTTTCTAGCTTCAACTCTCCATATTCCAACACTAATTGTATGAAATGGTACTTGAGATGTATGTGTTTAGTCCTGGAATGAAATGCTGAGTTCTTTGCAAGATGAATGGCACTTTCACTATCACTGTATAACATGCCCATATCTTGCTCTTTACCCAATTCACCCATAAACCTTTGTAACCAAATCATTTCTTTACTAGCCTCTGTATCAGTAACATACTCTGCTTCTGTTGTTGAAAGTGCAACAACACTTTGGATTTTTGAAACCCAACTATCAGTTGTTCCACCTATTGTAAATACATATCCTTTAGTGCTCCTCCTGTTATCTCCGTCACCTGCCATATCTGCATCAACATATCCCTGTAAAGAAATGTTTGAACCACCAAAGCATAATGCTTGATTTGTGGTACCTTTCAAATATCTGAGAATCCATTTAACTGCCATCCAATATTCCTTTCCTGGATTGTTCATGTACCTACTTACAACTCCCACTGCATGTGCAATATCAGGCCTTATACAGACCATTGCATACATTAAGCTTCCAATTGCTGATGCATATGGAACTTTAGACATATAATACATGTCTTCTTGGGTCTTTGGGAACATTTCATTACTAAGTTTGAAATGGCTAGCAAAAGGTGTACTAATTGGTTTTGTATTGTGCATATTAAATCTTTTCAACACCTTTTGTATGTACTCATTCTGAGACAATGTTAATTTGCGATTTTTCCTGTCTCTAGTGATTCTCATACCAAGGATTTGTTTTGCAGCTCCCAAATCCTTCATTGCAAATGAATTTTCCAATTTTCTTTTGAGCACATTTATTTCCTGCATCTTAGACCCTACAACAAGCATGTCATCTACGTACAATAACATATAATATAGCTGCCATCATTTTGCTTTTTCAGATAAACACAATGATCAGAGTGACATCTAGTATAATCTTGTTTAGACATAAACTTATCAAATTTTACATACCACTGCCTTGGAGCTAGTTTTAAGCCATACAAGCTCTTCTTCAACCTGCATACTAGTTTCTCCGTACCTTTCACTTCATATCCTTGTGACTGCTGCATATATATCTCTTCCTCCAAATCCCCATGGAGAAAGGTTGTCTTTACATCTAACTGCTCAAGATACAAATCTTCAACTGCTACTAGACTTAAAATAGTTATGATTCAAGTTATTTTAACAACAGGAAAAAATATTTCATCAAAATCAATACCTTTCTTCTGTGCAAACCCCTTCACCACAAGTCTAGCTTTGTACCTCTGTTTTCCTCCATCTTCTTCCTTTAGCCTATAAACCCATCTATTCTTCAATGTAGTTTTTCCTGCAGGCAACTTGACTAAGTCCCAAGTCTGGTTATGCATTAAGGAGTCCATCTCTTCTTCCATGGCTACCTCCCACTTCTTCCTGCTTTCAACCTGCATTGCTTCTTCATAACATTCAGGTTCACCAGAATCAGTCAACAATAAATAATATAACGAAGGATAGTATCGTTCAAGGGGTCTACTTATCCTAGTAGATCTTCTAACACCACTTTCAGGTGTTTGGGGTGCCTGTTGCTGTTGTGGTGGTTGCTGTTGTTGATTATTATTATTTTCAGGCACCTTTACTTTTAAGTGATTTCATCAAGGATTGCATATTCCTTGTTTTCTTTTTCCTGTTTCTTTTCTTGCAACTGATTCTTATACAAGACCTTTTCATTGAATATTACATCTCCGCTCCTAATGATTTTGTGACTTTTGTAATCATATAAGCAATAGCCAAAATCATTAACACCATATCCAATAAAGGTACATTTCTTTGATTTTCCCTCAAGCTTTCTTCAATTTTCTTTATCAATATGGACAAAGGCCTCACAACCAAAAGGTTTTAAAAAAGAATAATTTACCTTTTTACCTGTCCATGCTTCCTCTGGAACACCACCATCCAAGGAACTTGAAGGCCCTCTGTTTATTAGATAAACAACAATATCTACAACATCTGCCCAAAACTATAAAGGCAATCCTGCATGCAATCTCATGCACCTTGC
>APFE031484446.1:0-10753 GCA_000404065.3 Pinus taeda | reverse complement strand
TTGGATGAGTCATATTTTCCATCTGGACTTAGCTCAACCTATGGAATTTTCCCAAAGAAAGAAGGAGAACGAAAAAACCCAAGCATTGTGGTTGTCACACTTTATTTTATTACACCATAAAGTCATTTCAAGCCATGCACTTTTACACGAGGGTCTTATTTATGTATAATAACCAAGAAACATGACAAGACACGACATGACTAACACAATACACTTACAACTATACGAAAAGAGAAACATGTAGCTGCTATTTAAAAAAATGCTTCAAATGTCATCCATTTATAGAAAGGGGTTTGTTAAAAATGACAACTAGGGCCAAACTCCATGTGGGTCATCTTATTAATGCCAATTGATATTTTTCTTGGATCCTTCTTATTAAGAGGTGTAGGATTGATCTAAAGATCATCCGATTCTGATAAGTATTCATGGAGTTATGCATTTATTTGCATTATAAGGCAATTCGTCAAGTTGAGCCAACAACCAAATAAACCCCACATGCGGTCAACGTTTTAGTATAAATAGAGTTGGCCTTCAAGTAATTTCAGCACACTTGGGATCTCTTCCTCTCTCTACTTGTCTTTGGGTTTTAGTAGGAGGAGAGATCCTAAGGAATGACATTGCCCTGATCCAGAGGGAAGAAAGCTAGAAAAGTTGAAAAAGCTGGAACTCCGAAAAAGCCGAAAATGCCAGAAAAGCCAGAATTATTAGAAAAGCCGGAACTGTCGGAAAAGCTAGAACTGCCAGAAAAGCTGGAACTTCTCGAAAATCTGGAACTGTCGGAAAATCCAAAAAAGCTGAAAAAGCTGGAATTACTAGAAAAGCCAGAAACGTTGGGACTGCCAGAACTATCGGGAACAACCGGAACTACCAGATCTACCAGCAACAACTCGAACTGCTAGAACTTCTAGGAACTACCGAAATAGTCAAAGAATATGTATTCGAAGAAGATTAGCATGCAAGGGACAACTAACTAACATTGAGATAGTTGCATGGTACTTAGCAGAAAATAAACCAAGCATGCAATGCTACAGCTAGCATGCAAGGGAAAACTAGCATGCAACAACAAGCATGTTAAGGACAACAAGCATGCTAGGGACAACAAGCATGAAAGGGATAACAAGAAAGCAACGTGCAGCCAACACATAGGTCAGGATGGCAACATGGTGCAACAATGGCAGATAATGCAGTAGAGTGATGGGTACAATCATGATTAATGAAGTGCGATGAGATGCAACATAGTGATGATGGTTGCAACATGGTGCAGCATGGTGAGGTGTAGCATGATGATGAAATGCAGCATAATTATAGGTGAAGGAGTCACTTTGGAGAATTACTTGAAGCAACATGTCCTCAACTAATCTCAGGTATCATCTTCTTAGAGATGATCTATTCTCTTATCTAGATAAGTCAAAGTGTTGAATTTTGTTGTAAACATACTCTCTCTCTCTCTCTCTCTGTTGAATTATTGAAGAACATATAAGAAGAATTGATCAAGGGTTTCCCCACATTGGGGTTTGTCCCTGGCTAGCGCCACATCTTGTGTCCTCTTATCTTGGCCTGTCTTCTACGATTTATGTTTATGTTCTATTCGAAATTTACTTTAATGTTAATGTGATTGCTAATATTGAAAGGATACGGAGCTAACTGTGGAAATTTAAATAAATTGATCTAAGCATAGAACATACCTAAAATTAACATGGTATTACAGGTCAGGTGAAGACAATGCCCAAGCAAGAGTGAAAGAGAAATCACCAAAGACAGGTGGGAAAGGACAAAAGTGTCAATGGATTCCTCATCCCTCTTCAAATTCACCAAGGGTGAAGTCGAAGCAGATAATATTATCATAATTGCGCAACGGAATATGGCCTACCTAAAGATAACTTCTTTCGAAGACCAGATCTCAGGGTGGAAGGAAAGGCAGATAATTCGTTCGACCATTATGTGAAGGAGTGTTTGAATGGCAGGGACACATCACTTGATGATGATAACAATCATCCCAGGGACATCTTCAATGATTAAAAGAATCACAGGGAATGCAAGTCATCAAGGAAATGGCCGACTCTTCATAGAAAGAAAGGAACCCAAGGTATGGAGAATCAAATGTTGTCTATGATAAGATAAAGAAGTGTTATATTGTATTGGCCCTCTCCTTCAAATTCTTTGGGAATATAACTTATAGATTACACTCTTCAAGGCACTTCATCAGATAGATGGGTACACTCTCTAATTTGGTAGAGATGGAAACAATCATGGGATTATACTTGTGACCGATGCAACCTATATCGGAAAGGGTGTAGGGAATGTTAACTCTCAACTAAATAAGGGTAACTCGATTCATTTACAAAATCTCTTTTATGTACCTGATCGTAAGAAGAACCTGGTGTCCATCTTGGAAATGGAAGTCAAAGGTTTCAGGGTGGCTTTCATCGATGGAATGGTACGTGTTAAAAAATATAATTGTCAAAGATTCTTTTCCTCATGGATTCAGGGTTGGAAATTTGTATCAAGTTGCAGGATGGTCAACTAGAGATCATGTCAATTGACATATTGTATCTATAACATCGAAGGTCTAGCTATGGGGCCCTACCTGATGTGAGTCAAATGGTGATAGGGATGTATGAATTCCGGTAAAGCATGAAGGTACATGTCTGAGATGTACCGAAGAAAAATCTTATAAGGGGACCATTTGCCTCATGCAGCAGGTCCACAGGTTTGGAACAACTCGAGGAGTTTGAGATTCATGATCGGGAATCTCATGTATACGGGTGGAAGAAATCCCTCTATGGCTTGAAGAAAAACACCCCGAGCATAGTATGAGAGGATTGATAGCTGTTTGATGAAGCTAAATTCACTAGGAGTGAAACCAATCCAAACCATTACTGGAAGGTTGTGGATGACAAGCCTCTCATACTAGCACCTTATGAGGACGCCCTATTTATGACAGGTGCAAACCCTCTCATTTGCAGAAGTAAGAGGGAGTTGGATCTCGGATGTGGAATGATAAACTGCAATCTTGTGACTACCTCAAGGATCTTAACTTTTAGAAGTTATATGGTATTGATGTTGGACCATATTTGGGAAATGCCTCTGAGTTTCATAAACTCATTAGTGTTGATGTTCTTGGTGAAATTTCGTCCATACATATGTTTTGCAGTTAGCATGGTGAGCTCATATTTGGTTGAGCCTCAATGGATTAGTGCCAAGAATCTTCTAAGATATCTTCGAGGCACAATCTCTCATGGATTGAGATACACTGCTGGAAATATGAAACCGAATGAATATTCGAATGTTGATTGGGCAGGTAGTGTGGAGGATCTCTAGAGCACTTCTCATTGCTGGTTCTCTTTGGATTCTACTTCGATATCATGGATGAGCAGGAATTAGGAGTCAGTTGCTATAAGCACCGCCGAGACTGAATACATAGCTATGAGTATGTTCTTGTGTGAAGCTGCATGGCTGCAGAAGCTCTTAAGTGAGTTGTCTGTACACATGATGAATACCACTATGATTCCATGTGACATCTAGAGGGGGGATTTGATTATTGAGGAATCATGTATTCGATGATTTCTCCAGTAGATAGACATCAGATACTACCTTATCTGCGATATGGTAAGTCAATGAGTGAGGAGGCTCCATCGCCTTGACACTGATGTACAGGTCGCAGACATTTGTTCTCCGTGGTGACTATGGAATAGGATGATTAGTTCTCCTGTGGGTCAGGATGATTTGTTCTCTGTGGCAACTGTGGAAAAGGATGATTAGTTCTCCTGTGGGCGAGGATGATTAGTTCTCTGTGGCATCCACTGAGAAGATGATTCGTTCTCCTGTGGACAGGATGATTAGTTCTCCTGTCAAGGCATCCTACCCATGCAATCTGGGACTAATGGGAAATACATCTCATCTAATCAATCAGTAGGGAAATGAGGATAGGGACCATAATAGTACTATCGATGGATGCATCGTTGTATCTACTGTACTCCCTATGCTAGGATGACCTCCATTGATCTGGGATCAGTATGAGTGGTTTGAGACACTCTCCTGTGACATTGATATGGGATTAATGAAACTGATATGGGATCAGTACGAGTGGTTTGAAACACTCTCTTGTAACATTGATTTGGGATCAATGAAACTGATTTGGGATCAGTATGAGTGGTTTGAGGGACTCTCTTCTGACATTGATTTGGGATCAATGAAGCTGATCTGGGATCAGTATGAGTGGTTTGAGACACTCTCTTGCGATATTGATCTGGGATCAATAGAACTGAATTTGGGTCAATAAGAGTGATGTGACACACTCTCTTTAGATGAAACTAACTTTGGGTCAGTAGAGAATGGTATGCGACATTCTCGATCAATTCTTCTTCATGGTTCAGCAGAGTAGAGCTCAGCAGATCAAAGCAGAGTAGAGCAGAGTAGAGCTCATTAGGTCAGAGAAAAGCAGAGTAGTACAGGGCACTCATGGCAGAGATAGTACAGTTAGACATATGGATCAACGAATGGAGTTCTCCCTAGTTGAGAGGGAGTGTTAAAATTGGAAACTAGGGCCAAACTCCATGTGGGTCATCTTATTTATAGTAGTTGATGTTTTTCTTAGATTCCACTCATCAAGATGTGTAGGATTGATCTAAATATCATCCAATTCCGATAAGTATTCATGTAGTTATGAATTTATTTGCGTTATAAGATAATTCGTCAATATTGACCAGCAACCAAATAAACCACACATGTGCTCAACGTTTTACTATAAATAGAAGTGGCCTTCAATTCATTTCAACACACTCAGGATCTCTTCCTCTCTCTACTTGTCTTTGGGTTTTAGTAGGAGGAGAGATCCTAAGCAATAATGTTTCCCTAATCTAGAGGGTAGAAAGCTGGAAAAGCTAAAAAAGATGAAACTGCTAGAAGAGCCGGAAATGCCAGAAATGTTGGAACTGCTAGAAAAGTCGGAACTACGGGAAAGGCATAGCTACTGGAACTTCCAAAAAATCTAGAACTTCCAAAAAATCCGAAATTTCCAGAAATGCTGGAACTGCGAGAAAAGCTAAAAAATTCAGAACTGCTAGAAAAGCCAGAACTGCGAGAAAAGCGAGAACCACCGAAAAAGCTGGAAACGCTGAAAAAGCCAGAACTACCAAAACTGCCAAAAAAGCCAAAACTACTGGAAAATCCAGACCTGCCGGAAAAGATGGAAATGCTGGAAAAGTCGGAACTGCCAGAAAAGCAGGAAAAGATGGAAATGTCGAAACTACTGGAACTGCTGGAAAAGCGAAAACTACTGGAAGAGCTAGAACTGTTGGGACTACCAGAACTACTGTGAACAAATGGAACTACCAGAACTATCGGCAACAGCTGGAACTGCCAGAACTAGCGAGAACTTCCAAAATAGCCAGAGCATTCATCTTCGAAGGAGAGCAGCATGCTGGGGACAATAAGCAAGCAAGGTGCAGCCAACACATAGGTCAGGATGGCAACATGGTGCAACAATGGAACGCAATGTAGTACAGTGATGGGTACAGTCATGATTAATGAAGCGTGATGAGATGCAACATAGTGATGATGGGTGCAACATGGTGCAACGTGGTGAGGTGTAGCATGATTACAAAATGCAGCACAATAATAGGTGACAGAATCACCTTGGAGAATTACTTGAAGCAATATGTCTTCAACTGATCTCATGCATCATCTTCTTAGAGATGATCTATGCTCTTATTCATATAAGTCAAAGTGATGACTTTTGTTGTAAATGTAGTATATCTCTCTCTCTCTCTTTGTTGAACTATTGAAGAACATATAAGAAGAATTGATCAAGGGTTTCCCCAAATTAGGGTTTGTCCCTGGCTAGTGTGACATCTTGTGTTCTCTTGTCTTGGCTTGTCCTCTCTAATTTATGTTTATGTTCCATCTGTAGTTTACTTTAATGCTGATGTGATTGCTAATCTCGAAACATTATGGAGGTAACTGTGAAAATTGAAATAAATTGCTCTAATCATAGAACATACCTAAAATTAATAGGGTTTAATCCTCTCGTGTAAGGATTTCATCTTGAGTGTATTATAACCGAGCCTTTATTCGATGGTGAAAGGTATGATCCAGTAAGGCTGGAACTTCGTGTGTTTTCCCTTTTCTTCATGTGGTTTATCCCACTTCAGTACTAGATCACCCACACCAAAAATATTTATCCTGTTGATTTTTTATCAAACCAGTGTTTCACATGGTTTTGCTGACCAAGAAACATCTCTTTCAAATCGATCCTTTCTTCCTCGAGTTTGAGTAAAGTGTCTATCTTGCTCTGAACGAAAAGGCAAGGTCTACCTTGTGACTCTTAAGAGAGTTGCAAGGCTGGAAGATACATGTTCGGGAGAAAGATAACTTCTTTACCATAAACCAGAGATAGCGAGGTATTTAGGGAAGGCTTAGGAGTTACACAGTCAACCCATAATGCATTGGTCAATGCATTATACTAGTTCCTTTTCTCATAGAAGATGGGTTTCTTGATTATGTAGATAATACTTTTATTTGCCGATTCAACCGAACCATTTTCCCGTAGGTAATAATTAGATTCATGTTTTAATACAATCCCATTTCCTAATGCTAATTCATAAATTTTAAATGATGAAAAATAAATCACATTATCAAAGACAAGTGATGTTGGAATGCCAAACCTGGTTATAATATTATGTTGCAAAAAGTGGATGACTTCCTAGTCATTTACTTCTCTCAAGGGAACTGCTTCTGACGACCTAGTGAAATAGTTTGTCATTGTTGGAATATATGAGTGTTTCTTTGATGAATGAGGATAAAATTATCCAATAACATCTAGGCCACAATGTTGGAAAGGTTCCTCAACTGCTACTAGTAGTAGTGGGGTGACTGACCTCTGATCTCAGTTGATGCACCTTTGACGAGCTAGGCACTTGTGAATATAAGTGTGAGCATCTTTGAATAACATGGGCCAAAAATAACCAACCCTCATAACTTTATGCTGTATAATGTCTCTCGCATAGTGACCACATGCTTATCCATTATAAAAGTCTTTGAGTACCTTCTTTGTGTCCTGTGGCTCAAGGAATCTTAACAAAAAACAATGTTGTGGTTCTTTTTGAAAATCCCTCCATGAACTAATTAGTAAGATAGAGATTTTAAGTGGATTCCCCTATTCTATTTATTTGATAGGTGCACAGGAAAGGTTCCATGCTCTATAAATTGTTGTATGTTATCATACCATGGCGGTATAGACGTGGATTGGGGGACATGTTAATTTCTATTTCCTACTCCCACCATAAAATATGTGCCGAGGAGAATCTCTTGCTTTAGTTGCTAGCTTACAAAGTCCATAACCATTTATGGTATGAACTCGTTTGAACTCCAAATCATATTCTTGTAAGGAGGTCATCCAATTTTCCCTCTTCTCACACAGCTCCTGCTGCACAAACAATGTTCTTACTGCTGGACGAGGTACAAATACGATATTGAGAGCTTTTAAAATATAAGGCCTGAAATACTTAAGTTCCTTGTATACAACATATGCTTGTTTGTTGATGGTAGGGTAACTTAATTCTTGCCCTTTTAGGCTGGAACTCATAAAAGAAATAGGCTACTCATTTAACTCAACATCCTTTTGAGTCAATACGGACGCAATCAACAAGTTCAAAGAGAAGGTATAAAGTGAGAAGTATTTGCCATAGTATGGACTGAATGATGCAAGTGCATCAACAGTTTGCTGATTTATTTGAGAGAAAGCATCCTTTTCCCATTTATCCCATTTATATGTTACATATTTCTTAATCCTCTCCTATATAGTCTTAACTATCTAAGTGTAATCATAGATTATATTTCTTAGGAAATTTATCTTTCCTAAGAAAGACTACATAGCCTTCATATTCACTGGAAATGGGATATTTAATGAATATGACTCTCTCAAGGTAAATTTTAATTCCACTCTTTGCAATGATGTGCCATAAGAGAGTCCCTTTAGACACACCGAAAATATTTTTCTTGGGATTAAGAGAAATCCCATACTTTCAACACCTCTCAAATATCTATTTTAGATGATGTACATGATTTTATATTCTCTTTGAAAACATAGTAACATCATCTAAATAAACAACTACGGTATGACCAATAAGGCCATGGAAATAAATGTCCATTTCTCTTTGGAAAGTGGCACCAACACTCCTAAGTTTGAATGGAATCCTGTTGAAAGTAAATGTTCCCCATTTGAACATGAAGGTAGTTTTAAATAGATTAGGTTTCACTACTAGCACTTGATTATAACGAGATAAACCATCTAGTAGCGAAAAAATCTTAGACCTAGATACTCTCTGGAGGATCTGTTCGATGGATGGCACTAGATAGTTGTCTTTATTAGAGGCCCGATTGAGATTGCAAAAAGATACACATAGCCTTATTTCACCATAATTCATTCTAACTGGGACGAAATTTGAAATCCAAATGGAGTGTCTGACTTTAAAAATGATGTGATCATCCAAAAAAATTCTCAATTCCTTTTGGATGAGGGGTTCCAGCATTGGATGAACTTTTCTTAGTTTCTTCTATAAAGGTTTTACCCCTTCTTTTATAGGAATGATGTGTTCGATAATATGAGTATCATTTGTCCTTAAATCGTTGTATATCCATGCAAACACATCACAATATTGTTTGAATAGGTATATAAACACCCATCATTCTTATGGAGAATAACACATACCAAGGTTTACATATTTCAGATCTTCTTGATTTCCTAGCTTGATTTGTTCAAATGATAAATTTGAACTCCGAGTCTTTGTCTTGTTTGTTCCTTTAAATGAATTATGTAGGTCATATAAATTCTCTAGGGACACCACACCTTTAGGAATATTATTTCCTTGGCACTAGATACCTCATGTAGAGCCTAATCATGCTCATCCTATTCTATGCAAACATCTTTGAATATGTGAGGATTAGCCATAATGTGCAGTATCTATTGGTCATCATTGAAAACATCTAAATTAGTGATGTTGTCAGGCACATATGGTTTGTATATAATTTCAGTAGAAAAACCATTTCTCAGTGGTGAGATCCTAGTGGCTGCATTTGCTAATGCATATGCTACAATATTTCTAAGTATAGGAACATAAATAATATTAGAAGCTTTAAATGATTAATCAAACTCCATACCACTTGCGGATATTTTTTAATATTCTATGAAACACAGTGAATAGTATCCCGTACCTGAGTAGTGACCACCTCTGAGTCAAAAATTGCCTTAAAAATCTCTACCTTCATATCAATGGATTTCTTTAGTCCAAGTATGAGCGCTTCATATTTGATAGTATTATTCGTACACTCAAAGTACAGATGGCATGAAAGGATATGTTTCTTATTACATTGCTCTATAAGTACACAACCTACCTCAGAGCCATCCTACATCTTTGAACCATCAAAATATAAAGTCCAAATATTATTGGCTACTAGGTTTCTTCCTATACTACAATTATAATTACTATGTATGTCTATATTATAAGATTCATTTGCACCAGCTACAGAGAAAGGAAGGAGCTCTAGTTGTTTATCTAGTGGAACAGATGATGAATGTGATTGATAACACCCAATTTTGGTTCCTAAGAAACAATTTCCAAAGATTATATCGGCAAAAGAAACATGATCATTATGGCGTTCAAGTGGTGTCATGGTGTGTTTCATGTATGGCTCACTATTCACTCAATTCCTGCCCTTGTATGGAAATTATGCTTATAAAGCCATGGACTTTAAAGGAGATCGAGATTTGATGCTGCAACCTGACAGTCATTTGGGGCCTCAAGATAAGAATGTTTTTTAGAGTACTTAAAGTATTTTTTAACTTTTTAATGTTTATGTAATGTTTTTGATTTTATAGATCAACAAGTGCTAATATGAAGCGCTTGCTTGACGCATATGTGGCACTAGTGCGACTTGCGGGCATGCCTCGCTACGCAAGGTGGGGGGACCGACTACCTGGATCTAACGTGGGTGTGGCGGCTTCCTAAGATGGAGATGATGCGAAGAGTCTATGCGAAGTTTTGAGGAAATTCAGAGGCCTGAGCATGGGTGTTCCTCCTCTTCCCATGAGGGAGATCCCTTCCCATATGCAGCGACACACCGTCCATTTTCTTGAGTGATTTCTAGTTCCTCTTAGGAGGTTAGCTGGAGTTTTTTTTTAGATTTCATGAGTAGTAGACTCTTCGCAGTACAGGTGTTACAAAAAGCCTTAATAGAGCCATTTTGCACTTAAAACATCCAAGTTTTGGGAATTTTCTAATGTGAAACAGTAGATTTGATATATATATATATATACAGAGAGAGAGAGAGAGAGAGAGAGAGAGAGAGAGAGAGATTGACACTTTTATAATGTAAATGTTTTTTAATGTTTTTGTAAATTTTTAACTATGTAAATATTTACTTTCATGCATGTATCTATAATAAACAAGAGAGGTGTCAATCTAATACATAGTTTACTAATGAGTCACCCAATGCATTAAATTCTCGAGGAATGTGTTCATATGTAATAAACTCAAATTGACGTTCTAAGAGTCGTACCTTAAATAATAACGTAACAATATTGGATTTCGAATGTGATAATGATTTTTCAATTGCATAACGACAAGTTGAGAGTCTAACCTGAACACCAACATTAGGGGAATTTTGAGGTCTAAAATGGGCCTCCTAAGAAAAATCTACAACCAAAATAAACTTTATAAGAACCAATAGGATTCAATATGATGATGTCAACCAT
>APFE031484440.1:0-64974 GCA_000404065.3 Pinus taeda | reverse complement strand
CCCAAAAAACTACTAAAAATAGTAAGTTGTGCTACAATTAAGGAAACTAAAAATGCTGAGAAAGACAATGGTGGGGGTCCAGGTGGACTTGGCAGGTGGCCACCAATATCCACTTGGATCAAGGATTTGGTCGGCTGCCTACAATGCAGAGCTTCCATTGCCCAACTGGCCATGCAGGCTAGTTGTGCCTCCTTTTCTTGCATCTGTTGTGTTAGAGATTGTATCTCTAGGCCTGATTGCAGTTCCCTTTCCTATAGTTGCTGGTTTAGTGCCTCAAGATCAGCTTGCATTCCTTCTTTTCCCTGAGGCTCTTCTGTGGTGTCCTTGGCTGCTGTGTCCTCTTCTTTCCTCTGCCCTTGTAGTTGTAGCTACTGTCTAAGCAGCTCATTCTCTTCTCGTAACTTGGCCTGTTGAGAGCTTTCCACATGCCGCACTCTTGCCAACTCTCTTTGGGTCTCCTTGAGATTTTCCTCTAGAGGGCCTATATCTGCTACCCCCTTGGATTTAGCGATCTTCATCCAAGTGTGGGTCCATACTCTTTCTTCCTCTAGTGCTAGAAAAAATGGCACTGTGAATTTTTGAGGAATTAATTTGCCGGCCTCTAAGAAGTTATAATAAGAGCCCAGGCTGGGCTGGGGGCTTGGCTCCATAATGGTATCAGCTTTCTCCTCTTCCTGTGATGACTTGGCTGCTCTTTACTCCATCTATTCAGTCTCTTTCAGCCTAGCCAAAGTTTCCTGTAGAGCAGCCTCGACATCCTGTAGAGAGGCCTCCGAGTTTAATTTCTCCGTGCTTTCCTTCCATGTGGATGTCTTCGGGCTTTCCCGCTTATAAGTGATGGATGCCTTGGAGGGGGACCTCTCCTTTGGTGTGGTAGGGGTATCCACAATTTTGATTGGCTCTTATGATGGAGGCTGGGGTCTGCCAGTCTTAATCCTCACACTCCTTCTTGCTTTAAAATACAGAGGAGTCTCCCTCTTTCACTTTTCCTTCTGCTTGGGAGATGTGCTTAGGGTGGCTAGCATAGTTGTTGCCTCCCTAGCTAGAATCTCGGCCGATTTCTCCTTCTACTGTCCTTTCTTCAGACTTCCTGTAGAAAGTCCTGTAGTGGCTGGTTTTTGGCTTCCTGTAGAAGCAGTTTTTGGACTTTCTGTAGAAATGGCCTTCTGGCTTCCTGTAGAACCAGTTGGCACTGTTTTAGCCTACTTGGCTGAGGGTGATTTTTCCTTTCGCTTGACTGAGGCTGCCTTAGGGGTGCCTTCACTGGCTTGGACTCTCTTAGTCCTTTCTGCCTTGCTCTGTAGCCTTTTCTCCCTGGGTGTGTGTGTTATTTTACTACCCACTGTTTTGGCCTCAACAGCTTGGTCTTTTTCTTGTGTTTCTTTCTGTTCTTTCTTTGGTGGTTTGCCCGGGGTTTCTTGAACTTTAGCTTTCTTTTCTGCCTCAGAGTGCTCCTTCTCCTCGCTGCTGGAGGAAGTGAGCTCCTCGGCGAAAATTCAGATGTCGTCATCCTTAAACATATTTTGAAAAACTTCCCAAGAGAGAGGGACAGTGTAAGTATGGAGTGCATCTTCCATGAGGAGCTTGATAAGCCTGTGATGGGCTAGCTGGTCTGGTGTCCCCTCCCTCAACTTTGTGGCACAGTCAATCAAGGATTGCAGGAGGAATTAGGGAATGCTCAATTTTTGTTCTGAGGGTAGGTCCATTTGGTGCCTGAGTTCTGTTAGCAACTGGAAATGATAACCATATACGATGCTAAATCTCCCCTCACACATAATATCCTTCATAATTTGGAGGCTGACTTCGCTCCAAAATGTTTGTAGGCTGGTTCTTCGGACCCCATTCTTGTCCTCTAAAAATTGTTCCTCTGGCAAGAAGAACTCCTTTTTAGCCTTTTGACCCAATTTTCTCTCCTCCTTATCCCAGGGTACCCCCATCGGTAGATCAATGACTCTGCTAATGAGCTATGGGGTGAGTCTGAAGGTCAATCCTCTGAAGTTAACAGTGGCTAGTGTCTTCGATTTCGGCTTCAGGGACCTTAAGAATTCTTCTGTAATTTCATCATCATGACCTTGAAGCTTGTCATAGAATGTCATCCAGTGTGCACGGGAAAATAAGTCCACCACCTCAGGGGTTTCCCGTAATTTCTTGGAGTCCGAGGGTTCCTTTCTGATAAAACCTACCGGCATGGTGAAAAAGACTCTGTTTTTGCTTGCGCTTTGAGCAAACAGGGAATTCTAGGTGTGTTTCCTTCTTAGCGTGTTAAAAATGGTATTTGCAGGCCTCTTCGTATCAATTCCTTTGTTTTGAAACTTGACTGCTCGTGTGCAGAAGGATGACTCGGGATTTCTCTAAATCGAGTGTAGAGCTATGTTTCCAACATACACACAGTCATATAAAATTCACAGTTTTTCCACCGGTTAGCCTTGATAGTGTCTCAATTTTTCTATAGGAGGAATTTAACTTAGGACTCGTGCAGAAAATCTTGGACGCAAACCACGAAGACAATTTCATGCAACGATAAGGAAACAGATTTTGGATTCACAGACAGACTCGCTTCTAAATGTTTCTCTACCCCAGCACATCGAATTCACCACCTTTTGAACTATTTTGCATGGGAAAGGTATGTTTGGGCCTACCTCTCTGAGAATTGCCACCCTCGATGTGAACAGTCCAAGCTTCTTCGTAATGTCGGGCTTCTTGTAGCACACCTTCCTGTAGAAAGATTTCTCAGCTTCTGGAGGACATTACGGTGGTTCTGGATGAGTCTGAGTGGTAGAAGGACATTGGAACAGATCGAGAAGCTCGGGCTAACAACTTGTAGAGGAGGAGGACGCATACTCGACTACAAAATGGTTGCAAGTGCGAATGACAGCAGTTTACCATGAGTTATTTGACCGGCCGATTTTGAATTGCTGCAGAATTCATGGCAAGGGGTGAGCTGTCCCGGCCGATCCGTTGGCTGACGTCACAGCCATCATTCCTCGGCGTGTCTCTAATCGCTGAATCCTTCCCTCTGCATTCACCACCGCCATTTCTGTCATACTGTCGATTCTCCCCGGCTGGACACTTCCCACGTGTCAACTGCCCGTCTTTTTGGCATAGCCAAGCTTATTCGGATCCTATGAGGCTTTCAAACTGGCTGTGGGTGGCCAGTTGAATGGCCACCAACTTGTTCAATCTGCCCATTCTCATAGTCATGCAAATGTTTTAGTATAGTTCATGTAATTTGACAAAATAAGGTTAGGCACTTACCTGTGCGGCCGTGGACGTGGTTTTGTAGGCTTCGGGACGAGGAATGCTGGAGTTGCTTGCTACCGCTTCGTGCACAGGTGCTAGAGTTCCTCTTCCATTAGCTGCTGCTGGCTACGAGACCTTGAGACCCGACTTTCTAGTGGTGAATGCTGCATGCACCGGCTTCGTTTGATGTGAGCTGCTAGTGTCTCCATGGTATGTGCTCCAGTCGGATCAGCTACTACAGGATTCCTGTAGGACATCCTGTAGCCGTTTCTCCTCCTGGGGTGCATGCTAAAACAAACAAAGTTGTGTTCACGGATGAAGGGTTCTGAGGGTTCCTTGACATGTAAAGTTTACGAGCCTCTGCATGCTTCATTTTTCACTTGAAAAAAACAATTTTTGATCTGAGAGAACAGGATTTTGGTATGACTATGCAGGTATATTCAACCAGATGGTGGCAATGGTGGTGAAAGGAGATGAAACAAGTGGAGGATGGAAGAAAAGATTCGTTGCATGCCTCCTCAACAGACTTCGAGCTTCAAATCCCTCTCCATAATCGATTTTGACCTACCCAAAGGCTTTACAGGATGTTTCTTGTAGAAATGCAAAACTTCCTGTAGAAAGTCCTGTAACTTCCTGTAGAAGGTTGAACCACGACCAAATTGTGTCCGAATCCTGAAAAAAATGAGTGTTCATGGAGGGAGTGTATGTGAGGATGCCTGGTAGCTTGGTCAGGGCCCCTTTCCTTGTGTTGGGAGGC
This sequence comes from Pinus taeda, assembly GCA_000404065.3. Taxonomy (NCBI): domain Eukaryota; kingdom Viridiplantae; phylum Streptophyta; class Pinopsida; order Pinales; family Pinaceae; genus Pinus; species Pinus taeda. Next base: position 60,977 of record APFE031484440.1, on the reverse strand, counting down.
CTCCTTTCTGCATTGTGTTCCTGCAACCTGCAACAATTTCCAGGGATTAAACTTTGTTTTTCTCTGTTTCTTCCTTCTTTTTCTTTTTCTTTTTTTTTCTCTTTTCCTTTTTCACTTTTTTTCACTTTTTTTTTTTTTTTTTAAAAAAAGACAGCAGGGGCGCCTCAATGAGGTTTCCACCCCTACTATCTGCCTTGGGCGCCTCAGAGAGGTTTTCGCCCAAGGATCTTTTTATTCCAATTCTTTATTTTCAGAGAGATAGCAGGGACGCCTCAATGAGGTTTTCACCCCTACCATCTGCCTTGGGCGCCTTAGAGAGGTTTTCACCCAAGGATCTTTTTTATTGTATTTTTTTTTTTTGATATGATGATGCTCAGGGTGTGGCCAAAACAGAGGCAGAACCCTTCTCTATTACCAGCACTGATTTTTCCACAGTTTCGATGAACTCTTGCCTTGAAAAAGGTTTCTTGTAGATCTTTAGTCGATGCCCATTGACTAGCATGGGGATGGCTTCTCATCAATGGTCCGGATAAGGATGGAGCCATTGTCATTGCACTTCTCCACTGCATATGGTCCTAGCCATCTTTTCCTCGGCTTCCCTTTGAAATCCTTATGTCTGGAATCATACAGCAGCGCCCAATATCCCGGCTAGAATTGTTTGTCATTAAGGTGCCGGTCATGCCATATCTTCCTCTGAAGTTGAACCACTTATGAGTGGAGAAGGGCCTGCATTCGGTGTTCATCTAACCCATTCAGCTGCAATAACCTTTCTTGTTGAGCATGGCTGAGATCTAGGTCCAGCTGAGCTTCCATCCTCAATGTGTTGTACTCGAACTCGATTGACAGCAAAGCTCTCTTCCCATAGACCAGCTCATAAGGTGTGAAACTGGTTGTGGTCTTCCAAGTGGTGTTGTAGGCCCAAGTGGCCTCAACCAAGCGAACTGCCCAATCCTTTCTGATGTTGCTCACCACCTTAGTCAAAATCCCTTATAATGCTCTATTAGTGACTTCCACCTGCCCATTTGCTTGAGGATGATGTGGAGTGAAAGTCCTATGCTTGATCTTGTGATGAGCGAGCAAGTCTTTGATTAAGTTGGAGGTTAACTAGCTTCCTTGATCGGTGACTAACTCTCTTGGGCAAATTTGTAGAAGATGTTTTCTCTTAAAAACTCAGCCACCTTTTCTTCTGTCACTGCTTTGAATGCCTTGGTTTTTGCCCACTTTGTCAGATAGTCTGTGCACATAATGATGTAAAACCTTTGCCTTGAAGGAGGGTTGATAGGACCCACAAAATCCATACCCCACTTCTCAAATGGCTTAAGGGTCACTTGAGGTTGCAGAGGCATTTCGTCCCTTGGAGTCGGTTTCCCCATCCTCTAGCATCGGTCACATTGGCTGATATATCGTCTGACATCTTGATGAAGAGTGGGCCAATAGTAGCCTGCCTGTAGAATTTTGAAGGCAGTCCTCTTGGCTGCAAAATATCCTCCACAGGGCCCATCATGACAGGTTAGGAGGATGTCAAATACTTCCTCCTCCTTTACACAACGCCTTAAGATCTAATCGGGGCCAAGTTTGAACAGGTTGCCCCCGATCCAAGTGAATGAGGCACTCTTCCTCACGATTCTGCTCTTCTCCTTTGAGGATAGATGCAGAAGGAACTGTGCTGAGACCGGGTAGTTTGCTATATCAACAAACCACAGAGAGAGTACTGAGATAGCAAACAGATGGTCATCTGGCATCTGGTCATCCACTCTTCCTTCTTCACCTGCAGGCAAATCCAATCTAGACAAGAAGTCAGCAACAACATTTTCTTTACCTGGTTTGTCAACGATAGTCAAATCAAAGTGCTGCAACAAAAGTAACCATCTAATAATACGAGCATTCACATCAGGCTTATTCATTAAATATCTAATTGCAGCATGGTCAGTATGTACAAATGTTTGATAGCTAGTGATGTAGTGTCGGAACTTGTTCAGGGAATAGACCACAACCAAGAACTCTTTTTCAGTTACAGTATAATTCATTTCTGCCTTGGATAAGTTTTTGCTGACAAAGTATATGGCATATGGAAGTTTTTCTTCAACTTGTCATAAGGCTGCCCCTATGGCTTTGTTCGAGGCATCAGTGTGAATGTGGAAAGGTAGGGCCCAGTTTGGGCCTCTCAAAATTGGGGCAGATACTAACTTATCCTTCAATTCATTCAGAGCCCTCTGATAGTCGTCAGTCCATTTAAACTCAACATCTTTTGCTAAGAGGCCAAACAATGGAGAGGCTAGCTTACTGAAGTCTTTAATGAATCTTCTATAATACCCCGCTAAGCCTAGGAAACTCTGAACATCTCTTACCTTCTGAGGAGGTGGAACCTTTTTTATGATAGCAATTTTATTAGGATCCATCTGTAATCCTTGGCAGGAAATGGTATGACCTAACACTGTCCCTTCAGTAATCAGGAATTCACATTTTTCAGGGTTGAGGGACAGGTTCATCTCAATTCACTTGCTTAAAACTTTTCCCAGGTTGGACAAGGCTTCTTGGAAGCTAGACCCATAAGGAGTAAAGTCATCCATATAGATTTGCACCGAATCACGAACCAGCTTGGAAAAGATGCTCAGTACAGCTCTCTGGAAAGTGGTAGGGGCATTACATAGCCCAAAGGGAAGGACTCTGTAGGCAAAGGTACCCCATGGACAAGTGAACGTAGTCTTATCTTGGTCCTCCGGGCTGATTTGGATCTGATTATACCTGTTGAACCCATCTAGGAAAGAGAAAAACTTCTTTCCTGCCAGTCCATCCAACACTTGATCGATGAAAGGCAAAGGGAAGTGGTCTTTCGTTGGGGCTTTGTTCAGTTCTCTGTAGTCCACACAGATTCTCCACTTCCCATTTTTCTTGGGTACCAACACTAGAGGGGAAACCCATTCGCTGTCCGAGATGGGTAGATGAATCCTGCATCCAACAATTTTTGCACTTCTTCTTTAACAATGTCCTTAAGGGTTGGATTCATTCTCCTCTGAGTTTGCCTGATTGGTTTACAATCCTCCTTAATGTAAATATGATGGGTACAGATTGAGGGATGGATTCCTTTCATTTCCTTGTAGCTCCAGGCAAAAGCCTCCAAATGGCGGGGCAAGAGGCTACATAGGTCCTTTTCCTGAGAGGGAGAGAGAGAGGAGTTGATCTTTAAAGTTTCTTTCAGGGCCAAACTCCACATTCTTAACTCTGGGATTGGTCGGATCAGTTACACATAGGTCCACTAAAGCACTGGCTTGGGTATCTTCCACCAACTCTTCCAAGGATAGTGCACCGGGGGGAGGATTTTGGATTAAGTTCTCAATCAAATCATCCTTGGTTTGAGGACCTCCCTGGGTGGCCTCCACTATGCATAATGGTGCACAGTATACCTCATCCTCATCTCCTTCTTCCAACCAGAGGGGTAAGTCATGTTCTAACAGAGGTTGGGCAGGAGGGTATAGGACCAGCTGTTTGGACATAGGCCCATTTTTTATGGTCATGCTTCTTGCTCGACAGTTGATGTAGGCATCCGCAGTAGCTAGCCAAGGCCTTCCCAAAATGAGGGGATATCCAGTGAGTTTTGCCTTTGGCTGAAGGACCAAGAAGTCCGCAGGGTACTCCCAGGAGTCAACAGAGACCAAGACATCTTCCACAATCCCTTCGGGAGTCACAGTGGAGCGGTCTGCCAATTGCAGCACTATCGAGGTCTTCCTTAAGGAACTCTAAAGATTGACCTTAAGCATGGTGTCCCTGGTCATCACATTAATAGCGGCCTTTAGATCAATCAAGGTGTGGGGTATGATGGTGTCATTGATGTGGACATCAACTACAGGACTCCCAGGGTCCAAATACTTTGGACGGATTACTTGCCCCAACATAAGATCGGATAGTTGTCCTATGACATTGATAGTTGAGGCATCTCTCTTTCGCCTGCCTGGGTGCCTAAAACACTTCTCCTTAATCAATTTGTTGTATATCGGTACATCTTTTATGGCCTGGAGAAGTGGTATTTTCACACACAATGGCTTGAGTTCTCCCAGAAGCTCAGTCTCTTTTGGGTTGGGTTGTGTGTTTACTGTGAGTCGCTCAGGAAATGGTGGAATGGCTTGGGGTTCACTTTCCTGTTTCTCTTCCTCCTCCTCTAGGGGAGGAGGTTGGCACTCTGGAAGGACCTTTCCAGATCGCAGGTTGATCTCTTGGATCTCCACAGCATAGGTAGGGCATGTTGTCTCCCCAGTATATACCTACTGAGCCTGTCTATTGTTGGGGTTCGGGTTTGGTTGAGCAGGCATCTGGGGTTGTCTTGGAGGAGCAGGAGGTAATGGTTGTGGTTGAGCCGGTGGTGGAGGAAAAATGGCGGGAGGAGTGTTGTACTGGGGCCTCCACCCCGGTTGAGGTGCATTCCACTGAGGTTGTGGTTGGGAATGAGAGTGAAATGAATGAGGAGGAGGTTGAGTATGGTATGGAGATGGATAAGACCACGGAGGAGGTGTGGACCAGGAAGGATGAATAGGGGGGCCCCAAGAAGGTATATGAGCAGATTGGTTGGGATTATAATAAGCTTGGGATGTCCCTTGCATCCCCTGCTGGTAAGGTCTGGGTCCATGTGGCCTCCTTTGGTTGAGGAAGTAGAGAGGTTCAGTAGCCGCCTCAGTCCTTAGGTACATGGCTTTAAATCTAGGCAAGGTAGGGCATTGGTTGGTGGGGTGGTCTTCCTCACAAACAAAACATACCTCTACTGAGTGCAACGGGCACTCATTCTTGGGATGCTTCCTTGTGCATCTAGGACAAAAAATGGCCAAGGCCATCTCAGCTTACTCTTTCTTTTGCTGAATTCGGAAGTTATCAAGTTGCATGGCAATAGTCTGTCTCATCTCACTCTTGAGGTCTTCCATATGGTTAGAAAACTCATGCTTGGAGAAGGTGGTACTAGCTGAAAGATGATTCCCCCTACCTCTCTTCTGGGTCGCCCTAGAATGGTTTCTAAACACGATCTTTATGTCCTCATAAGGTAGTTGGTAGATTTCCCCTCTAGCCAGCATGTTAAGGGTGTCTAGAAGGTCTTCATGGACTCCTCGGAGCAAAACCAGCTTCAGAGATTCCGGGTCAAGTGTGCACCTGGCCCGTTTATAACTAAGTTGGAACCTTTCCTCGTAGTCTTCTAAAGACTCATCGCTTCCCATAGTCGTCCGAAAGATTTCTCCCTTGGTTTCCTTGGACCTACAGTAGTCCCGGTATTTGGCATTGAAAGCTTCTTGCATCTGAGCCTAAGTGGTGATACTATTTCCAGGTAACCCCATGAACCAGCGTAATGTTGCGTCCTTGAGGGTAGAGGGAAAGAGTTTCAACTTTTGCTCGTCCTCATCATAGTCATAAGTTCGACAAAGGACAGCAAACTCAAATAGGAAGGTATCAGGGTCTTCAGTAGTCAATCCATAGAAGTGAGGTAAAGCGGAGGGACTTATGTTTTTCATTTTCATGTCTCCATTGGTCTCTCGAATAGGAAAGGCACCTTCTATTCTCTCATCTTCTCTTCTACTACTTCGGTTTTCAGCCATGGCTTCAGATGGAGTGTTCTCTAACTCTTCTTCTGTTATAGGATCTTTGTATATCTCAGGAGGTTCACCTATAGGTTCTTTTGGCTCACTGTCACCAAAGAAGAGAGAAGGTTGACTCAGTGATGTGGTGGGGGTGTTGGGTAAGAATTTGCCGGTTTTATCTCTGTTCCTACGAGGCATGAAATGGAAAGACTTTTGATTGCTTTTGTTTTTTTTCTTTTGGTACCTGCAAAACTAAAATAGATTGAACTGCAACTAACTATCTTGCTGAAATGAAAATGCGGAATTGAAATGAAAGCAGGAAAGGACTAATCTACTTTGCAGAATTGAAATTGTGGAATTGAAATGCTAAGCTACGCTTGCAGAATTGAAATTGCGGAATTGAAATGCTAAGCTACGCTTGCAGAATTGAAATGCTAATATACGCTTGCAGAATTGAAATTGCGGAATTGAAATGCTAATCTATGAAATCAGGAAATGTGTACTCTACTTTTGCGAAAATGAAATTGTAGAATGGAAATGAAATAAACTACTTAGCAGAAGGTTGTAGGAGAAAATAGAAGAAAAGAAACAATCACCAATACTCTGACGCTTTCCCAGCAACGGCGCCAAAAAGATGGTGGGCTCCAGTATTGCAGCAATAATGTTGCAACTCCTGGGACTCCCTTCTTTACTTTTGTCAACCTGGTAGTTCGTAACAAACTTGGAAGCGACGGCGTTGTATGCACAAGTACTAGCTCTTGTCGCAGCTGGCACTTGCTCAGCTGGCACAAGTCCGCTAGGAGCTTAAGCCAACTTCTATGAGCTCTTAGAAGAAGTTTTTTAATTTATGAATGAAATCTAACTTGAAGGAAGCTAATCTATTTGCGAAAAGAGATTGAAAAACTGAAGAAAAGCGCAAACCCTAGCAAAACCTAATTCTACCAGCTAGTCCTACTGATGCAAAGAAGAGAATGCAAATACTGAAAGAGATGCCATTACTTCTATGAAGGTAAAATACATGTGTCTAGACTACCTCTATCCTAAGAAAACATCTTTTTATATTTTTGATTAAGTCATCAGTTTCATCATGCATATGCTTTCACTATTCTTTACTGTGCAGGGGTGGATCAAGGAGGAGAAATGCTTGGAAGAGGTCGTGAAGGTTCAGAGAGGGTCTAAGGAGTCCCTAACACCCTTCCAGAGAGTTTCACAAATTTTGGCTATCAATAAACCTCATTTGTGAGCTTCTACAAGAAGTCTGCAGGGGTTCTTTAGGATGTTCAGGAATTTCTACAGGATGTTCAAAAATTTCTACAGGATATTTAAAAATTGGATTTTAGAGGATGGGTGAGTGAGGGAAGATGCATGAAAGGATGTGGAGGTAGGTTAGGGGTCTGAGGTGGCCCAGGGACTTGTGGATGGAGTGGTGAGCAGGTGTAGAAGGCTGAATTGGCTCAAAGAAGGCTGAAATAATGATTGCAAAAAAAGGTAGGGTTACGTGGGCAAGAGGACAGATGTGAGATGAGGAACCTAGCTAGGAGATGGAACAGATGGCTCTGATGAAGCTTAGGTGGATGAGAGATTGGTAGAGATTCCCTGCACTGTGTACATTCAACTGAATCAACAAAGTCTTGCAAGTAATCAAAATCCTAGCTAATCTAATCTAACTAACAATAACGTGAATGAACAACAGCTTTATTTAAAAGAGAATCATATATATCAACTATGCAATGAAACATTTCAGAGATCTTAACACACAACCAACTTCTGCAAATGGAAACAGTACACTAAGGATTGCATGGTAAAGCAAGCTAGTGTTTTTGTTTGGGACAACACAGTTACTTTAATTCCAGCCCCTGATCCAATAAGGAAGAGGTGAAACCGAAAGTGTTGTTGACCCTTTTCTAGAGCTTTTTTCCCTGTTATTATCCTACCAATCTATTCTAAACATCTGAAGCAATTCCATTCATAAACAGTGACCTAGTTAATCAACACAACTAAATCTGCCTAACAGAAATACGTTTCAAATGCAATAAAAGGAAAACAACGATGCATAAAGGAAAGATAACAGTACAAAAAGGAGACCCTAGGCTCTCAGGTTAGGCCCAACCCTGAGAGCTATGGCTCCTATAGAAAAATCAGAGTTGATATAAAATCGGACTGCTTATCATTATCAAAAAATAATCATAAGTCAAGAGTTATGCCAAAATGGCTACAAGAGAACAAGCTAAAGCTGACAGCAATGTAGTGAAAAATATGCAATGGTTTCAAAAGTCCCTTATGAAGGCTGAGGCCTTATCATTTATACACCACGAGGGCCCTAGTTGGCCTCCTAAATCTGGGGAACTTGGCTATCCAACTGTTAGTAGATAGTCCCTTCCAAAATCTGCTTGGCTACCTTCAAGATCCAGTTTTAGTGGCCTTTGAGCTCGGGGTTTGGGGGTGAAGATCCCGAGGAGGGGCTATTTAATGTCATAGACAACCCCCATATGAATCCTCACCTCAAGCTTGGCTGTCATCTAGCCCATGATTTTTGCTCCAACATGTGTCAAAAAAACCTGAAATAAGCATGTGTTAGCCACCTAGGAAGAGTGACTACCCTTATTCGTACAAACGACATAAACATACTAAAAAATAATGCATAAGCTATGAGAAATGAAGGATTGAACAAGGACTAAACAAGGATAATTAGGCAAAATGAGCCCAATAAGTTACCCAATTTGGGGCTCATCAACAGTACGCAAAAGGGGTCCAATTTAACTAGTCTGAATTATTGTGCAAAGAGTTCCTGGAGAATTTCCGAGAGGCACAGGAACAAGGAAAAAGTGTTCCACTATGCATGGCTTCTGTTGTCAATAGTGCTAGCAGCAGGGGAATTGTCGGAGGAAAGCCAGTTCCCCACGATTGCCAGGGATCTTCCAGAGGCCATGAAGTACACTTCGCTATGGACCACTAAGGATGCGAACTGGATCCGCGACAGCAAAATATTCTGAGCATTCATGGATATGAACATCAGAATGGGGATTAACTGTAAGCCACGGTTATCACCCACTGTCTACAACAGCCTGCAAATTTTTGCAGAGTTTAAAGTGAACTTTCATCACATCTATCTCATAGCATGCAAGGACTCGACCAAGAAATGGAGCGAGCTACCCTTCATAGGCATAGATGATGTGATTTTCGATGTACTGGAGACATGGCCGCCAGAATGACATGCCCTAGACATCACCGTAGTGGAAACATCTCCTACGGAGAAGGAGAAGGAGGAGGCCAAACTGCACATGGCATAGCTGGTGGAAAAGAGAAGGCAAGAAGCAATGGCAGCAAAAGCATAGGAGGCGTGTGATGTTGCGCAAACAGCAGCAAAACAGAAATAGGTTGCAGCAGCAGCAGCATAGGAGGTAGTAGATAAGGCGCATGAGGGCTAGAAGTCGTTGTTGGCATTATGATACAGGTGTTTCCCTTGATGGCAACTCACTCAAATGACAGTTCACAGTACAATAACAAAGGATTACAGATCAGACTCCAAAAAATGAAGAAAGAGAGGTATACGCAAGTTCACTTTGTCCAAAAAGTGTATACACGCGGGTTAACAGAAAAAAATGAGCGTATAACATATACACGCACTTTCACAGGAGGAAAAACATGTACATGTTGGAAAACCAAGTTTTTGGTCTGAGGTATTTGGTCCAAGGTATTGACCCTAGGTATTTGGTCCAAGGTATTGATCCTAAGTAGCTTTGTTCCAAGGTATTGAGAAAGGCCTAAGAGTATGTAAGGAGGAGAAGATCATTAGGCTAGGTGTGCAAGTTGAACATCTGATGAAGTATGCAGATTATGAGCTTATGGTGCTTTGCTTGATCTGAACTAAGGATGAACCTTTGCAGTTGATGAGGGATAAGATCTAATAATGGATTGGGATCTTAAGGCTTGAAATGAATTATCATTATGTGGTTTGATCATGTATAGTCTAGACTTAATATTGACGCATGTTTTATTCTGTAAATGTTATAATCTGGGTATAATTGAAGTCTGGAATAGCTGCAAAGTTATGAGTTAATATTCGCAGATATGTACGTTGGTTGGCTTTGATAAAAGTGCGTATACACAATGGTTCGACACATATAAGTAGCGTATACATTATGAAATATGATATTTGAAGTTGTAGTTGGATCTGGCTATTGTTGCAAAGTTTTGGGTTCTGCCCTGTATTTTGGTGACTATGTTTTGGTGATAGTATTCTCAATGTTCGGATTGATTGATTTTGATTTGCTTCAGTGACGATGGGATTTCAGTGATTCAGTTGTGGGTGATTTAGAGATTGATGATTGAGTTTCAGTGATTGGTTGATGCAGATGTATTTAATAATTATATTGCAATGGTAATTAATTTTGAGCTTCAATGTTGTTGATGGGTCCAGTATGAAAATTGGATGAAATGTGACCTTTAGATTATGGTGTTGTGTTCCAAGAGTAACTAGTCTGAAAATTTATAAATGTGGTCCCTGGAGGAAGAAAGAAGGTTGTAGCCTTCTGTAGTTCGGCGCATACACAGTGTTAAACATATCGGCCAGTACAAGAGCCAGGGGGTTAGAGCTCCCTTCCAGTAACAGCTGGAAAATGACTGAAGGTTGGAGCCTTCAGTAGGCTGGCACCTATGTACTAGTAAATAGATCGGCTAGTATAAGAGCTAGGGGGTTGTAGCTCCCTTCCAATAGAAGCTGAAGAACGAGAGAAGGTTGTAGCCTTCTGCAGGTGGGTGCCTGCGTACTGGTATGAGTCTACACCAGTACAAGATTGTAAACAGGTTTTTCTTATATTAAAAGAAGACAGCAACAGGTGGATTTTGTCCCGCATTGGCTTTCCACCTTAAATCTTGTTGTTTATGTGTGTTTCTTATGTGTGATGATTTGTTCTGATATTACTGCACATGGTTACTGTTTATATGGTTAATGAAGCATTGATGTACTGATTAAAGATCAATGGTGAATTAACTGAATCATAAGTTTGCTGGATATACGTTGATTGCCTTAAATACAGTTGCGTGTACACGCGAGTTACCTTCATTGAAGTAGCATATATAAATTTGAATATGAAAAGAAAAAACTTGTTGATTTGAATAATACTGATTCACCCCCCCTCTCAGTATTATTTCCAACAATTGATATCATAGCAGGTCCTTTGGTGGAAGCTTAATCACTTGAAGGAGAACCGTAGAACAATGAGAAAGAAGCTAAAGAAGAAAGCGCCTTAGAAGAAGAAGGCATCTCAAAGGAACAGTCGCAGCAGGAGAGACGATTGGCCATTAGGTGGAAGCACATATTCAGATTCCGAATCACCTCAAATTGAAGATGGATAAGCAAATGAAGCATTAGGTACAAATTTTTGGTCTTCTAGTGATACTTTTCTTTGTTCATGAACTATTGGAGATATTGGAAGTGATCGTTAAAGAAACATAGAGACAGAAGTTAAAAGGCTCACAGATAAAATCAGAGATCAGCGAGATCTATTTAACAAAAGGGAGTGTGCCTTCAAAGAAGAAGTTACTAGATTAAAAGCTCATCTAGAGGAAGGAAACAAAGTAAGGAAGCAGTACAAGGAAAAGGAAAATCAATCTTAAAAGCTGCAGGATGAAGTGACATCATTAAGAAATGAAATAAATGATCAAAGTATAACAATCAAGAGACTTAAAGATAGATCCAGTTACTATGTAAGTCTTGAAGCTAAGATCCTCTCTCTAAAAGAAGATCTAGAAAATAAGCAGAATGAAGAACTACCTCAAGCAGATGAAGAACAAGAAAATGAGATTCTCAAATTAAGGCAGCAAGTGGAAGAAGGAAGAAAGGCTGAAGAAATCTTGAAAAAGCAATATCTGGAAAAGGAAGAGCAATATTAGGTTTAGGTAATTATCTTAAAAGGTAAAGAAAAGGATAAATTGTTACGATTTCAAGACAATACTAAGATTTTTGATAATATTCTTAGTAGTCAAAGGTCTCCTACCATCAAAAATGGCCGTGATTTTCACGAATCTGTTGAAGGTGAATCTAGCTCATAAGGTGAGACAAGGAATTCATGAAAAATCTAAAATGCTCAACAAGGAGATGAGAGGTCAACCCCATCAACAACCAAGGAAAGAAAGTCTTCAAAGAAAATATTTTACTCCTAACTGTGGAAGTGATAGTCGGTTATGTCCTCCGATGAATAATGTTGAATGTTTTAAATTTCATAATTTTGAACATGTTGCAGTGAGATGCAGAAGTAGAATGGTTCAAGATCATCACATAGAAATATCATTAACTTCCAGGTACTTTAAGGGATATTGTTTTCCTTGCAATATGTTTGGTCATAAAGCCATTGACTGCTATAGAAGGAATATGAAACATGTAAGATGTTATGCATGTGACAAGTTTGGACATATAGCAAAAGAATGCAGGAGAAAATTTCGGGCACCATACCAAAAGGAGAAAACATCATCACACTCGAAGATATGGAAGAAGAAGGAAATACAGTCAGAAAATTGTGGCATGGCATAGTGTACAGACATAACAGACTCAAGGGGAGCTGAAAGTGTGAAACTTCAACATTCTAAATCACATACACAAGTTTTGTGAAGACAAGTCGCGTATATACGCAAGTTACAAGCTACACAGTCGCGTATATGTGGTTTGATGAAAAATGAAGTGGGACAGACTCAAGAAAATTGATTTGATATGATTCAGACAATTATCAGTTATATTTTCTGTCGTGATGATAGATGACTATAGCCTGTGGATGTTATTTAGAAGTGCTTTTGATCCTCACAAGTTGTTGATAACTTGATGTATATCTGATTGATGATAATTCCTTGATACTTCTTACTGATATATACAATGATCAGATCTCACAGTCAACAAGTGGAATAGGTTCAGGGGGAGAACATGTTATGCTTCTAATAAAGCATTGTTGGCATTATGTTTAGAAGTCTTTGGTACCTAATCAATGATGATGATGCTTATATGGATAAATGATACATCTTGTTATGTTACGGTTATGAGTTGCCCATGATAAAATATCAGATGATACTTGGGGTCACATAGTTAGTATTCAGATCAGATTTATGGATGATTGTGAATGACTTTTTGATGATGCATATAATACATATATGTTTCTTACATGGTGATCTTCATAAGGACAAGGAGAAGTACAAAGCTTGAGTACACAACTTCATTATTTGATGATGAGCCACTCTTTTCTTTTATGCTATTGTCATCATGCTTTCAAAGATGCATAAAGTTCATATGGTGCAGTTATGATGCAGGATTCCTATAGTTATTGGCTCTCACATGGTGGAGGATTGTTGTTGTTGATGATATCAAGGAATTTTGACAAATGACCATGAGCTCATGGTTTAATAGATACATATTGCTATCTCTTTGATGGATATACAGTATGCTGGATACATGGACGATTACTTAAGTTGCATATTGATAAATATTGTTGGTTGGCCAAGAGAATGGTGCTATTGTAGGTCACATGAAGACATAGCTATTTGAAGACATGGATATTCAAAGACATGGCTTACTTAGACACATAATGATGATGAGTTCTTACTTTATGATGATAGGTTGATACTCACATATGTTGATTATCATGGTTGATGCTTATTAGATGTGGGATGTTCCCTAGTGATGATACATGGTTGATATATTAAGGGTTCTTGTGAAAGATCATGCATTTCTTGATGATTATGTGATGACTATGGTGTTTTCACATATGATATGATGTGAATGATTTTTTGTTACTACTTGGAGATATGACATATGCTTAGTTGATTCATGGAAGGTTATGATAAGGTTCTTTTTACTAAGGAAACAAAGCAAGTTGATCTTGATGAGATCAAGAGGATGAGTTGATATCTATATACAGCATACTTAGTCACAGGTTGATGATATTTACTTTGTCATATCTTCGAAACTGATGATGGACATATACAAGTTATAGGTCTGGATGTTGTTGACAGATGCTTATGGTGCAGATCATACATGGTGTATAATAGTTGCTGATGACTATCATGGTCTTGTTTAGATATTTGGTCTTTGTTATAAATGTCATGTATATCATTCAATGTAAAGGTCATATAAAGACCCATGATGTAATAATTTGTCTTTGTCTTTTGATGAGTCCTTTTTGGTCATATGATGTAATTTGTATCCCCACATTGCATGGGATGGATGATGCAATTATATTTTTGTCATGTATAAACAATTGGTATATCCCCACTTGGTTGGGAGATTGATATATGTATGAGTCATTGGTGATAGGAAGGTCAAAGTCACTTAGTTGAGTTATAGAGTCATGTTATTATTTTAGTTTATATTTTTGCAGACTCTACATGTGCTCAGGGGGAGCATGGACAGTTTCAATGCATTTCAGCAGGAGCTCAATCAGAGAATTCAGCATGTACTCAGGGGGGCATGGACAACATAATGTATATCAAAGGGGGAGGATATCTTGGTCCGCCCTTTTCCATCGATGTCAAAGGGGGAGAGTGTCTTGGTGTTGTTTTTGCCATCAAGTCCAAAGGGGGAGATTGTTGGCATTATGATACAAGTGTTGTCGTTGATGGAAACTCACTCAGATGACAGTTCACAGTACAGTAGCAAAGATTACAGATTAGGCTCCAAAGAATGAAGAAAGAGAGGTATACGCAGGTTCACTTTGTCCAAAAAGCGTATACATGCGGGTTAACAAAACAAAAGGAGCGTATAACATATACACGCACTTTCACGGGAGGAAAAGCGCGTACATGTTGGAAAACCAAGTTTTTGGTCCAAGGTATTTTAATCCAAGGTATTGGTCCAAGGTATTTGGTCCAAGGTATTGACCCTAGGTATTTGGTCCAAGGTATTGATCCTAAATAGTTTTGGACCAAGGTATTGAGAAAGACATAAGAGTATATAAGGAGGAGAAGATCATTAGGCCAGGTATGCAAGTTGAACATTTGATGATATATACAGGTTAATGGGCTTATGGTGCTTTGCTTGAACTGAACTAAAGATGAACTTTAGTAGTTGATGAGGGATAAAATCTAATGATGGATCGGGATCTTAAGGTTTGAAATGAATTATCATTATGTGGTTTGATTATGTATAGTCTAGATTTGAATACTGATGCATGTTTTGTTCTGTAAATGTTATGATCTGGGTATGAATGAAGTTTGGAATAGCTGCAAAGTTATGAGTTAATATTTGCAGATATGTACGCTAGTTGGCTTTCATAAAAGCTTGTATACATGCTGGTTCAACACATCTAAGTAGCGTATACATTATGAAATATGATATTTGAAGTTGCAGTTGGATCTGGCTGTTGTTGCAGAGTTTTGGATTCTGCTCTATGTTCTGATGACTATGTTTTGATGACAGTATTCTGAATGTTTGGATTGATTGATTGTGATTTGCTTCAGTGACGATGGGCCTTCAGTGATTTAGTTGTGGGTGATTCAAAGATTGATGATTGAGTTTTAGTGATTGGTTGATGTAGATGTATTTGATAACTGTATTGTAGTGGTAATTAATTTTTAGCTTCAATGTTGTTGATGGGTCCAGTATGAAAATTGGATGAAACGTGGCCTTCAGATTATGGTGTTGTATTCCAGGAGTATCCAATCTGAAAATTTATTAAACATGGTCTTTGGAGGAAGAGAGAAGGTCGTAGCCTTCTGTAGGTCGATGCCTATGTACTGGTAAACATATCGACTAGTACAAGAGCCAGGAGGTTGGAGCTCCCTTCCAGTAACAGCTGGAAAACGAGTGAAGGTTGGAACCTTCAGTACGCCGGCGCCTACGTACTAGTAAACAGAACGGCTAGTACAAGAGCTAGGGGATTGTAGCTCCCTTCTAATAGAAGCTGGAGAACGATAGAAGGTTGTGGCCTTCTGCAGGTGGGTGGTTGTGTACTGGCATGAGTTTGCACCAGTACAAGATTGTAAACATGTTTTTCTTATATTAAAAGAAGACAGCAGCAGGTGGTTTTTGTCCCACATTAGATTTCCACCTTAAATATTGGTGTTCATGTGTGTTTCTTATGTGTGATAATTTGTTCTGATGTTACTGCACATGGTTACTGTTTATATGGTTAATGAAGTATTGATGTAATGATGTATTGATTAAAGATCAACATATGATGAATTAACTGAATCATAAGTTTGTTGGATATATGATGGTTTCCTTAAATACAATTGCATGTACACGCAAGTTACCTTCATTGAAGTAGCATATATAAATTTGAGTATGAAAAGAAAAAGCTTATTGATTTGACTAATACTGATTCACCCCCCCTCAGTATTATTTCCAATAGTCGCCTTCACCTAAGCAGGATAAAGAGATGGAAATAGAGGAAGAGGAGGGTGGCGTGGATCCACAAACAACATCAACACAATTGAAGCGCTAGCGCCCGAGTGAGTAGACAAGGCCGCGCAAGAAGGTGAAAGCATCTAAGCTATCGATTGACCCGATCACCCTTACTAAGGGTGATCTGCACGATATAGGAGAGACAGTGTGTGATGTGACCACATAGGCCCTCCAAAACTTCGCGACGGAGAATCAAATCATGTTGGGGGGCCTTCGAGCACTGATTCAGGAGTTGCAGGTGCGTGCTCTTCAGGCTGGTACTCTCTCGACCAGCCTCGCAATCGGGATAGCCACAACCAAGGAAATGCTACGCGCTCGTACAACCAACATAATAGTGCTGCCAAAAGGGGCACTGGTTACAACAAATGAGGCTAACCGGCCTATTGTTAGTACACTGAAGGGGATGGGGATCAACATGGCTGCGCTCCTGTGGGAGATGCTCTATGTTCTGTAGGATGGGATTACTGCAAAACTGCGGGCTAGGGAGATCCACGCATTGTAGGTGCTGAGTGCACAGAAGATCAACATGGAACAGCTGAGCTTGCGGCTCGACGAGGTTGTGTCTCAGAACCGGAAGATGGTGCAGATACTTGAAGAAGCCTGCCAGATGGTCCCTAAGCTGGCCATCCCAGCAGAAGCACCAGCAAAGGTGCGCATCCAGAGATTAGCAGCAGGGGTGTGCGAGGTGTGAGAATAAATGGCCAAGGTTTAGCTAGAGCTAAACCTTCAGATAGCAGAGTTGCGGTTGAAGGTGCAGCCGTCCACTCCTCCAGAAGTAAGAGAACAATGCACCAACACTATTACATTGGGGATGGAGGATATCAACAGTGCAGTAAGGGACTACACCAAAATGTTGGAAGAATCATTTGAGGTCCTCACCAGTCTGCAGGATGACCCAAACATCTAGCGCTTAAAGACAAACGTGTGTGAGCTCCAACAGCAGTATGACAGCATCAAAGGGACCATGCAGATGGTGGCCCTTACTTAGAGGCTTGCGTGAATGCAACAAGCCAAAGCACTTAAAGAGCAAGTAGACGAAGCGTGACACAGAGAAGCAATTTTGAAAGCCCGCGTTTAGCCTTGGATCGATGAGGCCTTTGTCACCATAGCAACAATTGAAGACAAGCTCGCATAGATGCAGGGGACGCAGGAACAAATACAGGGGAGCAGTTCCGACACCGTAGTCTTGGAACAACGAGTACGGGAGATTCAACAGGCAACCGCTTAGTGCGCTGCTGACCTTGTAGTAGTCCGAACAGAGTTGGAGGGTCTTCGTGCAAAGATCTCCACATCGACAGAGTGATTCGAGGGCAAGTCACGATGTTTGTGTTGGGGGCCTGTTGGGCGTGGGATCCCCCTAAGGTATGTTTTGGGGCTTAAAGCCCAAGTTTTGACTAAGTCCATTATAAATACTCCGCGATTTGTGAGCGTGGAACATGAAGTCATAATAGAGTCATAGGGTTGTCCGCCCTTGTTTTTGTAAAGTAATGTCAGTTTGAAAGATCTATCCATGGTCCAAGGACCATGGGATTGTATAAATAGAGCGAGGCTCTAGGTGTAAAGAGGGATTGTATAAATAGAGCGAGGCTCGAGATGTAAAGAGAGATAATCGAAGGATGGATCAATGAATTGAAGGAGTCTATGAAGCATTGAGTCGTAGTGTAAGTCGCGTCTTTGAGTTGTAGAGTAGGAGAAGGCTCTGCAGCTGAATGCACAGAGGCCTAGTAGTCTGTAGCTGAGTGCATGGACCCCTGCAGCTGAGTGCACCGAACAGGTCGAGTCTGTAACCGGTTGGAAGCATTAATAAAGATAAGTTTTACCATATTTCTGTGCATCTTTTCTTGTTTATGCATTGAAGTATATTGGGTATGAATTGCAAGTTTATTGTTATGTTATTGTGTGAACTTATATAAACGTGTTGAGTAAGTAAATATAATAAAAGGTAACTGTTTATGCGAAGATAACTAACTATCATAAGAAGATAAGTAAGATCCACAGTGTGACTTGGGGAAATAATGCATATTGTTGCTCCAGCAGCGCAAAAGCCCCACAGCCCTTGGTTAGGGTTGCAAAGTCAAGTATAATAAGGTCGCGAAGGCCTAGCAGGTCAGGAAAGCGCGCAAGGTAACCTGCGTGAAGGCACTCATGGTTGGACCAAATTGACCCCTCAAACATCTCAAGGGTGCGAAAACCTGGTTCCAGTACCCCCCTCCCCCCCCATACAGCTTCGAGTGAAACCTCAGTCTGTGCTCCACGAACTGTTGCCGAAAGGGTTAGCAGTACGGGGATTTGTTTGGCTATCTAACTCCAAACCTGGGTCAAGCCCCAACAAGCCAACAATACCGCTCATGTTCTTCTTGTTTCTTCAAATTCCAATGAATTAGGGAGCAATCCTCTCATTCCTATGGTATAGGAGGGAAATCCTCCCATTCCCATAATGCAAGGGGGCAGTTCTACCGTTCCCATGGAAACCCGTCCAAGTAGTATGGTCAGTTCCTTTGATTGGAGTCAACTGACAGGATATCATCTTTCTTCTTACATGCCTTTTCAGATCATAGTACAGGCTTATAATAACTTGTACCTGACACAATCATAGATGAAGGCACATATGTTAGTATTCTATCTTCAATTACTTGGAAAGCTTTAGGTTCTCTGCAGCTTGTGCTTGTTACCCAAAATATGTTGGCTTTTAATAGAGGAACTAGTCAACTATTAGGAATCCTTCCTAAGTTTCCTATTACTTTGGGAGGAAAGATCGTCTATATTGATGTGATGGTTGTCCAAGGCCCTTTGGATTTTAATTTACTCATCGGTCGTGACTATGTTTATGTCATGGGATCTCTTGTCTCTTCTCTCTTTTGTATCATATGTTTCCAACATGAAGGAAGAATTTTGGTCATTGATGAGCTTTCGTTCGTTGGTCCTAATTTGACTCCCAATCAACCATCTTCCCTAAATGGTCCTTGTATGCAAGTGGTATCATCCCTGCCATAGGCTAATTATGTGGCCACTTGTTCCGTGCTCGCATCTACTGATGATCTAGTGAGTGATATAGTGCATCATGTACTGGGGGAAATGGAGCATAATCTTTCCATTATGTCCCTTGATATGTATCCCTTCCAGAGTGTTTTTCTCCCATCTGATGAGAACCTATTGGAATCCATGGCCTTTTATGGTCGTGATCAAGGTTTATGGAGCACAGTTCATTTTATTATGTCAAACTCCTTAAAGAATGAATCAAGGTTTCGAAGCAAAGTTCTTTGTCTTTTGTCAAGCTCCTTAAAAAAAGAATCAAGGTTCTCAAAGCAAAGTTCCTTGTCTTGTGTCAAAATCCTTAAAAAATGAATCAAGGTTTTAGGAGCAGAGTTCCTTTACTTGTGTCAAGCTCGTTAAAAAATGAAACAAGGTGTCAAAGCAAAGTTCCTTTACTTGTGTCAAGCTCGTTAAAAAATGAAACAAGGTGTCATAAGCATGGTTCTTTTCATGTGTCAAGCTTGTTAAAAAAAGAAACAAATCCCCTTCCATTTCAAGACTTTGATTAAATCTCGTAAATTCCTAGTCGAGTCTTTCACTTGATCTCATAAATGAATCTTCATTCCATCCACTTGTTAGTAACCAGTAGTATACTTAGGTGAATGAAATAAAGCTTCGAGGGCATGTACCTCGAATTGAGTCATTACACTAGGGGCATGCAAACTTATCTCAAGCATAGTTTTTCGTTGTTTCAAGCTTGTATAAAAATGAAACTAATTTCAAGCATAGTTTTTCTTTGTTTTAAGCTTGTGTAAAAATGAAACTAATATCAAGCATGGTTTGTTTTCGTTTCAAGTTTGTTTAAAAATGAAACCAAATCCAAGCATAGTTTTTTCTCATGTTTCAAGCTTGTGAAAAACGGAAACCATCTTCAAGTATCTTCAAGCATAGTTTGTCTCTGTTTCAAGCTTGTGTAAAACTGAAACCAAATTCAAGCATAGTTTCCCATGTTTCAAGCTTGTGTAAAAATGAAACCATTCCCATTTTACCTCTCATGATTGTCGTTTTTATCAGCATGTTTTTGCTAGATGAGTCTTGGTTTTTTCATTCCATCGTCACCATCTCTTTGGTCGATCATATGCTTTCACTCAGTTGTTTTACCCTTGCCTGGGGAACATCTGCGATGAGTGGTCTTATTAGCCAGCCTCTTGACCTTTACATGTTTTGAGCAGTTCCATCATGACCAGAACTAGTTGCTATATTTTTATACCACTCATTTCTCTAGGTGGAGTCTTCTTTCAACGCTTTTCAGACTCCAAAAATATGAAAAGATTGTCAAGCACTTGTCTTTTCAAACTTGTTAAAGTAAATGCAAAGATGTCTACTTAGTATAAGTTTAACCATTTTCCGCATTGAAATAGACTACCTGCGAAGAAGGAATACCTTAGTCGAACATGGCTAAAAGGTTCTCTTGAGTATTGTTTTCTACATTTTCGAACTTAAGAGACTATTTACGAAAATGGACCTCTAGAGTTTCATTTTTGCGTCTTTTTCAAACTCTCTAAACATGAAAATGATGTCGATTTACCCTTCTACCGGACTTGTAAAACTGAAATGACAAAGGACTTGTCACCATGACGAGAACGAGCTACTACTTCCTAGGTCTCATTAAAAATACTAGAGTGGGTTCATCTGAAGGATGAACTTATATGACAATCATATGGTATCCTCTTCAAGTTTAAGATTAAAAATAATGAAGTACTTGCTAGAAATAGTGGGGTAAAATGGAAAGAAACCTATATCATGTATTTTGTATAAAAGGCAGCATGTTGTTCTTGAACATGACACTCATATGTATCTCGTGTCGAGTTTGGATTATCATCACTTCGTCACTTGCCTTACTGGGTTTTGGGAATCCATTTGCCTCTCATTTGACTATATCCTATTGTCACCATGACCTCTGATCCTATGTTGAGCCAAATGCTGCCAAATTCTAGAGTCGTGTCGCCGATATATTCATGAAAAGTCCCATCTGCAATTAAAACTACGTATACCATGTTTGACTTTTCTGCAACAATCCTGAATCACTCTTACCAACTCTGCAAAATCCTATGTTTCGTGTTGATGATGTGGAAAACATTATTGCCCTCCTTCAACGAATCACTTCCTGTCGACTCAACTCATTATCTAAGAAGATGATCTAGAAATTCCCTTTCAGTACTTCAGAGCTTGCATGCCTCAATGGCAGGTTCTTCGCATTCGACAATAGGTTTACATCATTAGCCTTCAATCGAATGATTCCGCGTGTGTTCGACTTCAGCTTCATTGTTCACACTCGTGGATTGTGTTGTTGTACGTTGAGAACCATCGACATTATTGGTGGTTTATATCGTGTCTGTTAACAGTTCACATCATTGACTAATAATCAAGTGGTTTCTACCATGTTTGACTTCGACACATCTATTCACATGGCGGGATTCGTACTTTGGTTGGATCGATACAGAGATGAAGACCCCGAGTTTCATCTAATTAATCCAGGTTGCATGGAGTTATTAAATATTCATGACTATACACATGATCCCTTCTATTCGGATGGTTGCATCCATGTCGTGGATCCATAAACATGATCCTTTCTATTTAGATGGTTGCGTACATACCATGGATTCATGTATTATTAGATGTCTACTCAGAGATGTATTATTAGGCATACTTACATCAGAGATGTCAAATATCTTGTATCATGTTTGATTTGCAGGTCTCCTAACGGTGTTTCTCTAAGTCCTTGCCTTGACTTATAAAGCATTTCAACCATCACTTTTCATTCTGCCTTCATGCTTTAGGGGGCATCTATTATACAATATTTTGTCACACTCCCCGTCTCGTATCCTAAAGTGTCAAAATGACAAAAGTTGTTAGTGTACTCACCATGAAACATGTTCAAAAGCATCCTTGAAGAAAAGAAGAAAACTTGCATTAAAAGAATTATGAAAAAACTTGTCAAAAAGCCTTGTTTTCAAGATCAGCACTTTTTGCATCACTAGTGACCTGTGCTGGTACCTTGTTGCACTATATTGTCCTAGTGTCGCCAGTGCAACTTTTATCAGGAAAACTCGTGTTGAACCTCTTAAGGCAATTTTTCCTAAAGTGGAGGAGAAGCTTCTCTTACTAGAAGTCTCGAGAACAATGAGTTGGTTATAAGTGAATGAGGATTGGAATGAGACCTCCCATTCTTGGTCTTTGATCCTACCTTCATGGATCTTTCTCTTGAGATGTGGAACCTCTCTCTCTTTTTATGGATCCTTAACTCCCTCTCCTTCCCTATAAATGAGATCCCTACTATCCACAATTGGTTGGCTATTGATTGGTTGCCTTCCTAGTGCTAAACTATGCCCAAATATTGTCCATTTTGCTAAGGAGTGTTTAAAGGTTAAGGCTAAGACTTGGAAACTCACCTAAAGGAGGCTTCCAACATCAAGGCTTAAGTGGTTGTAATGCTTCCTTTACCATTCTATTTATAATACATTGTGTTTGCTTTTCATAAATGTGTCTATCGTTGCTCATTTAGTATAATACTCCTTGATCTATTATATGGTTTATATTGGAATGGTGTTTTGCTATGTATACATTTGCTATCTCAACGTGATTTTCCTTTCAGGTATTCATCCACATCGGCAAAGAGGAGATTAAGCTTGGAAGCGAGAGAATCAAGGACGACACCAACAGATTTTAGCATCAAAGTGAGGTAAGTTATCTATCCTCCTTGTGTTTTCTGGTATAAGTTAGGAAAGTTTGCACATATTTATCTAAATTGTTGCTAGATCCTCCCATAGGACTAAAGGGATCATTTCTGTCCGCAGAAAGGATTGTCTGCACAACAAAATTTTGTCACACTTAGTATAACAAGAGACAATACAAAGATCCAACACAGGTAGAAATAATCTAACAATGCACTCTTGGTGATAGTATCACAAATCTAACCCAAATCTCTTATGTGAGTGTGCCCTCAAGCATGGATAATACTGTCAAGAATAGTGCACCTCATGGGAGAAGACTAAGTGTTTATTAAATTTATGATTAAGATAGATTTATGTTAGTTTCTTAGAGTCATTGTTCTTATGTGAGTTGATGGTCGAGTGTTATCATTATCAGAAATTGACATCACTTACTGGTCAATATAACATCTTTTTGCGATTTTTCCTATTTTAATATTCATAGCCACGGACAGAAGGATGAAACAATGACGGCCCTTATTCAAAAAACCATGGGAATTATACCAAGGAAGCTTAGAACCAAATAGAGAGGTAATCCTGAATTTTTCATACCCACTGGGATGGGTTGACAAATTATGGTTCATGTTGTGTTTCCAGATGCTTTAAATACGTCGTAGATGGTTCTAAAGCATTTGGTGCACTCCTTCCTCCTTGCACATAAGATTTGCATGCATAGAGCTAAGTGCTCTAAGCATCCAAGAGTCGGCCTCCAATAATCTTTGCGTTTAAGCAATTTACTAAGGTAATATTTGAGGATATAGAAACCTTCCATTCTGTTCTTGAGCTATCAGCGTTGCTTATTTCATATCATGTAAATAATGGAGACAGAATTATCATCTGACCAAGATATTCATTATTCTCCCATGAGAAGAATTGGCAAACGGATTGACGTGGATTACTACCCCAATATCCATTCTGAAAAAAATCCATACTCACCACAATATTCCACTCCAGCTAGTAAATACTTCCTGCATGCTGCTTCAGAGGGGCATTGAGGAAACACTGCCTCATTTTCGGATGTTCATACATTGCATGCCAGAACACATGATATACTTTGAATTTTAGCTGAAAGCATTCCGCTGGATGTCTTCAGTAAATGTGTGCTCTGAATATGTTATGCTTCAGGATTATAGGATTAAGCATCAATTACTATGCCAGCACTTCAAGGTTTCGCAGAAATGAAGATTGGAACGCCAAACACACATTTTGCCAGAACCGGATGATAATTTCAAGTAGCTTGCGTCAAAATGCTGCAATTTGTATAAACTTCTTGTCCCACAATTTTATGCTTATTGCCTATATATTGCTTGCAATCACCAATAATCCCTACAAGAACACCAACCATCCTTGAAATGATGGAAACGTAAGGAATCCCTCACTATAATTTCTCGGCCAATAATTTTGCAGATGAATTTGGTGGCAGTGTGGCAGTCACCACACACTCGAAGATTCTTTACAATTCGGATAGGTGTCCCAGGACATGTCTTGATAAGTCCAAAAGCAATGGCCAACCTCTCGCTATGGTGGCAGAGAATATGCTCCTTTTGTTCCTCCTCCACATCATGTACTACAAATTCTGTATTAGGCACATAACCTGCCTCCTTCATTTGTCCAGACAATGTCTTTAACTTCAAATAAATTTCCTTTGTTTGGGGATGTGATCTGTCTTCTACCACAAAAGCATAGACATGTCTATTGACTTCAATCCAGCTGCACCCTACATCATGTCTCGCCTTCCTGTCTTTCATCAATTTTCTAACTTTTCCAGTGTCATCTTGTCTGCCAGCTGCTGCATATATGTTTGACAGAATCAAGTAAGGTGCAGAATTTTTAGGGTCCAGTTCAAAAAGGTGTTCTGCCACATGTTCTCCTAGTTTTACATGTGAATGTATTCTACAAGCACCAAGCAAAGATCCCCAGACTGCAGCATCTGGCTTAACAGGCATTTTGTTGATAAATTCTTGTGCCTCATCTAAGGAACCTGATCGACCAAGAAGGTCAACCATACAACAGTAATGCTCCATAACAGGTGTTATATGATAATCTTCAACCATGGAATCAAAATATTGCCAGCCATCATCCACTAAACCTGCATGACAAGTGGCAGACAACACACCAATGAATGTCACATGGTCTGGGCCTGTGCCAGTGTGTTTCATCTGTTCAAAGAGTTGAAGAGCTTCCTTACCACATCCGTGAATAGCATATCCCACGATCATTGCATTCCACGAGACAACGTCTCTTGTTGTCATTCTGTTAAACACTTTCCGTGCATCCTCTAAACTCCCACATTTGGCATACATGTCTAGAAGGCTGTTCTCTACTGTTACATAAGACTGAAGTCCACTTCTAATTATGTCCTCATGGATCCCCTTGCCCTGGTCCAGGGCTGCCAAGCTTGCGCATGCTGGCAGAATACTAGCAAATGTGTGAGAGTCCAGCTTTGCGTCTGTCAATTTAAGTTGTTGAAAGATATTCAGGGCCTCATAAACTTGCCCATTCTGCACACATCCTGCAATAATAGCATTCCAAGAGACCAAGTTTCGAGTTGGCATTTCCCGAAATAGCTCCAGGGCCCGCTCAACATCCCCACTACGTGCAAATCCTGCAATCAGAGTCGTCCATGAGGCAACATCTCGAACTGGCATTTCCTCAAATAACAGCAGGGCATCCTCAAAGAGCTCATTCTGTATAAATCCTGCAATCATAACATTCCATGATACAACATTTGGTTCAGGCATTTCCTGAAACAACTTCCAGGCCTCAACAATTAGCCCATTTTCAACATACCCAGTAATCATCACAGTCCATGATACAACATTTCGCTCCGGCATTTCCCGAAAAAGCTTTAGAGCCTTGTCTAAACATCCAATCCGAATATACCCTGCAATCATAGATGTCCATGAAACCACATTTCGTTCTGGCATTTGCTGAAATAGCTCCATAGCTTCATCCACATACCCATTCTGTATATATCCAGCAACCATTGCAGTCCACGTCACCACATTTTGTTGAGGCATTTTGTCAAACACTTTTCGTGCATCCTTGATACTATGACACTTAACATACATATCTACAAGTGCACTTCCCACGAAGACATCATATGGAAGCCCACTTCTGATTATTTCTTCATGGATCTCCTTGCCATGTTCCAGAGCTGCCAGGTTGCCACATGCTGGGAGAACGCTTGAAAATGTGAATTCATTAGGCTGAATACCTGTTTGCTTCATTTGATAAAACAACTCCAAGGCCTCCTCACAATTGCCATGCCTGGCATAAGCTGCAATCATGGTGGTCCAAGACACTACATGTCTTTCAGGCATTTGGTTTAAAATTCTGTGAGCATCCACCAGGCTACCGAACTTGGCATACACGGCAACCAATTTATTGCCAAAAGAGATTTCTGTACATTGAAATCCTGTTTGAATGATGTGAGCATGGACTACTTTTCCCTCAGGTAAGGTTTTGTTGATAATGCAGCTTTGCAACAGAGAAGAATAAGCAGAGGAATCAGCCCAAATGCCATAATGGTCCATGGTTAGTAAAATATGCAGTGCGTCTTTCGTTTGCCCTTGCTTACACAGTGTTATGATGTCGCCATTCAGAGAAACAATATCGGAGCTTCTGTTGCCATAGGAATCATGATTGAGCAACCGAAATTGCTTATCGTTATCGTTCGTACTGAGATTGCCTTTGTTTGTATCACGGATTTCAGCATAAAATCTTAGGAATAAGTCCACCATTTTACTCGGAATCACGATAGCATGTGCCTGTCCTTTAGAGTTATCAATTAAACGAAACAATGGCAGACATTTGGCTGTGAAGCCCATTGGCATGGAGAGGATGGCTTTGAATAAAACATTTTAGATATTATTCATCTGAGGCAGTTAGAAATTTACCCATAGTGTCATTCGATTTGCCTACCATGATGACAGGATAGCGGAAGGGAATGGACGACGTCTAAACCCTTAATAAATCGCTTTCTGTAAAGCTGGAATTCGGCGATCAATAGATTTGAAGTTCCTGATTTGCAATTTCGATCATTTGGGTTGGTTCAGAAACCCTAAAAGCTTCCAGGTCTAGTTACCAGTCAATGAAATGGCAGAAGTTGCACAATAAAAACATAGTTTCGGATTTCTCCCGATTTGGATCCGTTCATATACCCCTAAATGCTTAAGGGTATAGTTACTCGTCACTGAAATGGCAGAAGTTGCAGATTGACTCGTGAAAAATTTACAGCAAATAGGAGGTTTTAGCTAAACATGAGACAGAGTCGAAGGGAATTTGCTTCGTCTTTCAAAACTCCTAAGCTAGTCCTCTCTTCGACCGACGAAGCTAGTCCTCCCTTCGACCGCAACTGTTCAATATGTACAGGGTAGGCCAATTCCATTGATTTTCCATGAAGTTTTTAGGGGTGAAATCTCTGCAGTGAGTCCCATTTTCAAATCAAAATTATTCAAGCACAGGGCCACCCTGGTGCTCGCAGGGGCATGCAACAAAGCGCTGCCTCATTAATTAAGTTTTGGACAGAGTGGAACATGGTTGAACGTTTTATAGTTGAACTTGAACGGTGAGGTGGGTGTCGAAATTAATAATTCCGATATAACATCAGTGAAAAGCCGCATTACAAACCATGGACAAACACTGCATTTCGAGTGACAAACAAAGAATCAGAATCTTGGGTTACATCACAAAAGAGTTACCTATGAAATTAACAATGGTATCGTATTATTTTGTGAAGATGGAGAGGTTGGCATGCCTCTTCATTTACTTTCAAGTTATATTGGAATGGATAAAAACTTTGATAAAAACTCAATATATTAGGTGAGATATTGGAGAGTGTATAAACATTTATACACACACGCTCTTACATATTAGATTAGGAGAACAGCGTAGTATATATAGGCTTTCACATAATCAGGTGGTTTGAACTACTCCCTAACAAATAGGATCTCAATTCTATCTAAAGCAATAAACACCTAAACATAAGAAAGTTTAACTTTCTCCATTAATGCTAACACTCCCCCTTAATGAAGAAAGAGTTCACTAAAAAACTCAAATGACATACGATGTTTACTGGTCTTAGTCTTAGCTAGGCTTACAATGGTAAAAGACAAAGTTTTCATTTTTTTTTTCTTGCAGTAGAGCCCATACTTGTTCATTTGTGGATGAGGCTTCATCTTCACTTTTTCTGCCATGAGGTAGTGTTGTATTATCACTTCATTTCTTCCCTTGTGAAGGAAAACTTGAATTCTTATTCTTGCCCTTCTCAGAATTATGGCAGGCTGGATAGGAGAGCTTTCCTTTTCACTATTTCCAATGTCAATCATTTGAACATCAATGATGATGTCTTCATCATTCATTAATGCAACTTCTGGGTTGACTTCATAAAGACATGATGTTTCAAGCCATGCTTCAAGAAACTTCAATTCTTCTTCAAACCTCATTGCTTTTTCTTGCCTCTCAATATTTGCACAAAAAACAATGTTAGATTTATAAAGAGGACCACATTTGCTTTTTTCTTCCTGCTCCTTCAGGAGAGCTTTCATTTCTCCATCTCTCCCTACTCCATCCCTCTCTGCTGACATAGTTATGCCTTCAGCGCCTTCACTCAGTTCCGTTGTTGCAAGAATGTTCTGCATTTAACTTGTATGTGAAGATAGGCCTTCCTTCTCACCAAATAGTAATTCATCAATAAGATGTTTTTCAATCATCAAATTGATCCACTCATCATGAGGTATATAAGTCTCATCAAACTTGATTTCTGCATCTGGAAAACTTTCAGGTTCTACAATAATGGATATGTTTTCATCATCACAAATTTCAATTACAAACACACATTCATCACCCATCATTGCATCTTCAGTTTCACAATCAAATATGGGATCATTTTCAAGAGCAATATCTTCAGCATCATTTCCCTCATTCAAACAATATTTCATTTCATTTGCCCATATTTCATAATTCATACCTAAAAAAGATGGTAAATTTAACCATTTAATAATCTCACCAAGTTCCAACTCTGCATCTTGATCAGCTACTCATCCATCAGCGTCAACCTGAAACAAATCACCAAATTTAGCAAAACAATATTTTTCATTTCTCCTTTGATGCTTTCCCTTTAGTTTTCTTCGAGACCCTTTCAGTTTACTTTGAAGACCCATTTTCTCCCCTATCAATTTTGGATCTGGAAATCAATCCCCCACAGTCAAATTCTCCACTAGCACTCGAATATCTCCACCACCTTTATGACTCCATAGTCAAGTCAAACAGTCTCCTCTTTAGGCAAATACGCTCTCTAACAGAAGTCTGAACGCAGACACCACTCCACACACACAAGGAGATTTCCTCACAATGCTGGCAACATCCCACGGCTCTCACCAACCCCATGCAGATCACTTCACAAGCAGTTCCTCAACAGCGTCTACAGCTGCCTCCTCCATAGGCCACCAACACTGGCTGATCCCTTCTCAATCTGCGCGGACTTTTCCATACGACTTCGGGGCAGTTCTGCGGCCTCCAGCAAGCAAGCATGTTAATTACAATTCTCTAAGGCAATTAGTAACCACACCAAGTCGCCAACTCTGCTATTTCGCCTCAGCACACCTTAGGTAACAACAAACACCACAACATGAGTCTGATCACTGCACCACACTTCTGCTGTGCTCCCAACTGAGTTATCCACAATGGAAATTCTTCACCAGAACTCGCAAGAGGGGTTATGATCCAATTCCTTAACAGACTATTCCACAATGGCACATGAACAAAATGTTCCACGTATTACCAAGCCATGAACCAAACCGAGAGGGAAAATGTTTAATATTGCAACAACTATCACGAGCAGGCAATCGATCTCACGCTTCTATGTTCAACAAAAAAATATGGCCTCTTGAATGAAGATCTAACACTGTGATCAGCAAAAAAAAAAAAAGCCTCTTCGATGAGGATTTCACACTACTTCGAGGATGGTAATCTCCTCACGCCTCCTGCGGACTCAATGGCAATTTCTTTTCCACTACTGTTGATCTCCTCATAGCCAGCAAGCAAAGAACAGAAACCAACCTCCTTCTCGTGGATAAACCCTAGATCTCCTTTACAAAAAAAAGGATGCTAACCCCAAATTTTCTCTTTTAAAAAGAAAACTACCCCCTCAATATCAGATAATAATCCCTTCAATAAAAAAGGAATTCCAAAAAAAAATAAAATTAATTAAAGCTTAGAAGAAAAAACTTCAATTAACAAAAAACTTAATTATCTGAGCGATAATTATTTCTGCACCAAATCTTGGCATTCGATGGTTAATGAACTAAAATTATTTTTAGTGTCGAAGGATCTCAGATCATAGACAAATTCAACAGGAACAAAACGCAACAACCGGAAGATCATTAATGCATGAAGGATCATTACTGTTTGTGCCAATTACACGTGGAAGATCAATTGTGATCTTATTAGGCAACAGTGATTTCACGAATTCGAACAATTTCACTCCATCAACATTCACCATACCAACATGGAAGCCAATGTTCACCATACCAGAACTGCACCAGCGCGTAATTCAGAGGTTGGGTCCATGATTCTAGCCCATGCTAACCGGAATGTCGATCAGCAGGCAGCTCCTCCACGCGGTTTCCTCGAGTCTCTTTAGCACCCAACATCGGGCAAGTCTAGCCTCCTCGCAGGATTCTTTGCTTCTCCCACGTTTGTCTAGCAGGATGTGTCGATCTACTGATTCTACTGAGCTAATTTGTTTATGGGAACCATGGATCGCTGGATTGATCACTTCATTCAAATGGATGAAGATCTTACCACGGCTCAAGCATGCCACAAACTGCGCCAGATCTGCTCACCGCACCAGATCTAGATCCACTCACCACACCAGATCTCAGCCCACTATGCACAACGATCAGACACCTCAGCCATGGCCTTTAAAGGAAACCAGGAAATTGTAGGGACGTGCAACCACCATGTAGCTACCACATAGCCGAATTTCACAACAATGTCATTGTGATCCTTCTGCAATCCGACCTCTTTCTTAAAGCAGGTCCAACCTCCCGCGTAGGTTTTGTCCATGCTACTCCCTCAGCCAGACAGCGAGCGACTCCTCTACGTGGCCTCTTGAATGAGGATCACACTACTCTGATCTTTGCACCTCACCTCGGCATCTAACAGCCACCGCACTACCAGCACGATTGGCGCACTTATACACTAGGGAATTGCGAAGCTCGTTGCAGCAATACACTTCAGAGTCGCGACTCTCCACCCACAGCTTGTGTAGAATTTCACCTGTAGAACAAATTTATATATGCAATGTCCTAAAGCATAATACTTTTTCTACTTCTACAAAACATTAAGTGGAAGCATAATCAAATTCATGAGCAACATCAAGTAGAAACATGCATAACTGATCAAGAGAAATCAATCACACATAACACAGAATATATCACTAGGGAAAGCACCGGCATAAAACCCTAACACTGTATTAACAATCAAGTGGAAATCCTCTTCAACATACAAAAAGAATCAACTCAATAGCTATCCTGCTCTCTCTGTACTCTGACGATCTTCAATCAGAAGATGAAAATCATGGACTACCTAGGCCTCAATATATAGGCCACAAGTCCTCCAATATCCTATAATAGATCCTTCTCCATGCAAGGAATACTTACTAGAAATATCCAAGCATCTGATAGTACATTGTTCCACATCTGATCTCAACAGGGTCTCTGACAGAACTGACATGCAACAGTTATCCATGAGTGAATCCTCAGTTATCTAAAATAATAGTTGTCACATGCATGTAAGCATTAACAAAAAATATTTTATTATTTTAACAACTTCTTAAAATAATCTAACTGGACTTGACTAGTTAGAACTAAGTCAATTGATTCTCTCGTTATAGAACTCATACTTATTCCCTCAATCAGTGGAGGAAATTAAGGATAAATTCCTTAATCAGTGGGAAAACTCATGTGCATGCCCACAAAGACTTCAAATTCGAATTTCCTTAACTAATTAACTCATGGAGAATTAATTAATTAATATTTTAAACTGTTGTTAAGACCAAAATTAATTTTACTTCCTATAGATAGACTAGGGACTGCTATAAATAGGAAGGGACCCATAAATGTTATTTTTAGAACTTTCTATTTTTAGCAATTTCACCTCTCACCCAATGTGGCCAATGACCTCACTGGCCAAATTGCTATTTTTAGACATGCTATTTTTAGCAGGTCTACTTTAGCACATTCTAAATTTAACATTTTTTGTTGCACATTTTTCAATAGCTTGCGTCGAGTTTCCAAAAGGAAAACTGCGTGAAGTTTTACAGTGCACTCGTCGCACTTTTCCACCCTATCCTCACGACAAATCCACTTAGTTGCGCCCTTCACTCAGCGTATAGGTCTTTGTCTTGTAGCACTGATACCATGATAAAAACTCAATATATTAACTAAATGACTCTCCAGGTGAGATACCTGAAGAGTGTATAAACACTCATACACACATGCTCTTACATATTAGATCAGGAGAACACCCTACTACATATAGGGTTTCACATAATCAGGTGGTTTGAACCACTCCCTAACAAATAGGATCTTAATCCTATCTAAAGCAACAAACACCTAAACATAGGAAAGCTTAACTTTCTCCATTAATGCTAACAGGAATGACAAACAAAGAATTTTGGGTTACATCACAAAGGAGTTATTTATGAAATTAACAATGGTATTGCATTATTTTGTGACAATGGAGTGGTTAGCACACCTCTTCATGTACTTTCAAATTATATGGGAATGGCAAATAAAGAATCTTGGGTTACATCACAAAGGAGCGACGCATGAAATTAACAATGGTATCACATTATTTTGTGACGATGGAGTGGTTGGCACACCTCTTCATTTACTTTCAAATTATATGGGAATAACAAACAAAGAATCTTGGGTTACATCACAAAGGAGTTACCTATGAAATTAACAATGGTATCACATTATTTTGTGACCATGGAGTGGTTGGCACACCTCTTCATTTACTTTCAAATTATATGGGAATATTTTTGGCCACTTGTAATACTTTGTGTGACCATTAAGTGGTTGGCACAAAGAATGTTATTCTCTTTATTTAGTTTCAAATTTTATGTGAATATTTTTGGCCCCTTGTAATAAGGCTCAGTGTTCCCACTCATTTCAAATTTTATGGGAATATTTTTGGCCTTGTTATCTCTACTACATACTTCCATCATTTGAGGATCAAGTACAGGCCTGATCGGGGTGTTTTTGCAAAAAGGTGCTCATAGTTGTTGGTTACCTTCTTCTTCTACATTTTCCATATACCCTCATAGCCCCCCGCTGCCTTTGTTTTACCTCTATAATCCATATTTCCTTAAGATCCCTGGGCGCTGAGTTTAAACCATCATATAACCGCTAGCACAAGACTGTGTGCCTTTCGCCCACCGTCCCCCGTCACATGTGCAATCAAACCCTCCACCTTAATCGTAACCGTCGTTTTCCACGTCAAGATCCGATGGCCTACGCTGCTTTTCCCGCTCATTAAACCCTGTTGACATTTCCCACCGGCGATCGTATTCTTCACAATCCGACGCTATCCGCTCCTCCTGATGCCATGATTTGACCACTTGTTAACGTGTGATAAAGATGTTTTCCACCGGTCCCATCTGCCACATGTCACCCTCCTATTGTGATCGCGCACCTTTGTACGCTTACCGCCCTCCTCCAATGAGCGGTGTGGGGAATACCACTTACCGCCTGTCCATCCTTCCTGCCCATTAACTCTTGTGCATGCCTGTCGCCTGGTAACCGTTGGATCTGTCTAGTTGGGATCCAACGGCTCATGATAGTTTTACTCCCATTGACTCCCGATTTCTCCTACAAACTGATAGTCGCCATCCCACCATGCAGTCTTTGTGTCTTTAACCTGTACCATGCATCCGAAGGACAAAGGTAGCTAGCATTCGAGTACCCTGAGCAGTTACTCCTCAACAACTACATTCAAGAGCAGTATGGCCAAAGGACGAGAAAGACAAGCCTCGAGCAGTTAAACACAACCAGCAATTATGGAATTTCAGCTTCTAAGACACTTCACCTGCTAGAGGAGGACAATCAAGTACCAGAAAATGTCAAATGTATTCATTAAAGCAACAAATTGTAGCAGAGGTTCATCTCAGATAGTTAATGTGGTTGGTGGTTAATTATGACCCCTCCACGCATAGAATAGCAGATATTTTTGCAATCAACCTCTATATATATCTAGAACTCAGAATGTAATAGGGTTGATGGTTTTGGTTTTGATGTAAGGTTCAACTTCTGGAGACTGTAATTACTGTGATACTTGCAGTGTCTGGTCTTCATTTTCAGCTAATGCAAGCTTCTTTTGTTGTTCATTGCTCACTTTCCACTTCTTCTTTGTTTTAGGTTGTGCCTATTATGCATTTATTCATGTGCTCTTGATATTTAGCATTAGAGGGGCTGTCATCCCACCTCTGTGTTAGAATCTTGTATGTATTATTGAATGTGTTATGCAGGTTTCTTTTTACCTAGTGCTAGAGAGCTATCATCATGTCTGTGCATTAGGAAATAGATTTGCAGACCTCTTTACTGGTTGCAGTCATCCATCACATGGTCTTGTACATCTGCTGGTGTGGTCAGTATTCTCCATGCTCACCTATTCCTTAAACTATGAGTAATTGGTGGTCTAAAGCCTTGTAGTCTGGGGGTTTTCACCCATGTCTAGAGTTAAGCATAGTAGAATTGGTTATCTGGCTTGAATATGCATCATTCCTTCCATTCATCCATTTCCAACATTTTGTTGAGTTTGTAATGTTCCCGAGCATCTCCGAGATACAACCTAGGAGAGTTTCTTGGGGTGATAACATTAATTGGCGTCGTTGTTGGGAAGAGGAGATTGAAGCTCAGCTTCCCTGGGAGACAACACAGTTCCAGATTTTGATGATAGACAAATTTTGGGCACATTTCAGGTTGTAACCTTCTATTTGGCAACTCTACTGGAGGACCTACCTGGTGGCGACTCCACATTGCAGTTTTGGCTCAGTTTATGAGACATACTCGAAGAAATCCTTAGAAATCACCAGCTGAACCAGTGCCTGACCCTGAGAAGATCATCAAAGCGAAGAAACATCACAAAAAGGAGCATCAGGATCAAGTAAGCCTAAGAAATCTTATGTATCTCTGCGAGAGGAGGCTACAGTTGAGAATGTATCATTTGAAGATATAGAGCCTAGTGTTGTTAGTGAGAAATTTCCTTCAGAGATTCATACAGCTCCTTGTACATTTAGTTCCCCTTTGAATCTTAGTCCAAAGAAAGAATCCCATTCAGTCCATCATATTCCTTTGTCTCTGCCTTCTATTTCATTATTTCCTACTATTCAATCTACCAGTATCCTTCCACATACCCTAGTCATGGCAGGTCAGCAAACACCCACGAAGATGGAAAGAATTATAGCTGCTAGGTATGGGCCTTTAGTTTTGCTTGTTCCTTTAAATGCTATGCTTGCAGGAGAGTACCAAAAATACATGCCTAAGTTCACTGGTATAGATGAGGTAACAGCTGAAGAGCACCTTGAAGCTTTTATAGTTATGCTAATAATTTAGACATTAGTGACAATGATGTGTGGATGAGAGTTTTTGTTCAGAGCCTCGATGGAGAGGCTAGAAGGTGGTTCAGAGAATTGGCCCCTAAATCTATTATTGATATTGAAGCCTTAGATGATGCATTTTTAAAGCACTGGGGAGATAAAAAGGACTTGCTATATTACCATACTGAGTTTGGTAACCTGAAGAGAGAAAACGGGGAATCTTTGCTTGATTTTAATAAA
Source organism: Pinus taeda (assembly GCA_000404065.3). NCBI lineage: Eukaryota > Viridiplantae > Streptophyta > Pinopsida > Pinales > Pinaceae > Pinus > Pinus taeda. Next base: position 25,445 of record APFE031484440.1, on the reverse strand, counting down.
AGATTTAATAGGATGTATAATAAAATACCAACTGAGGTAAAGCCAACTCCCACCTCTGCCAAACTCACTTATGCCAATGCTTTTGACTCAGATTTCTGCTTGTTGCTAAGAGAAAGAAGATGTGCTACTCTGGCTGATATGCAAGACGCAGCCCTAGAGGTAGAATCTAATATTATGGTTGCAGAAAAGCTCAAAAGTCATGCTGACAGAAGAAGGCAGAGAGGTGAGACTTCTTCTTCCTCTGCCTCATATTTAGAGCCTAAACTAGACAAAATGACTAGAATTATAGAGTCATTGGCTGCTGAGATATCTAAGCTCAAGATTGAGCTGAACTCGGGAAAAACAAGGCAGCAAAACACATTTGCTCCAAGAAACTTAAATTCGTTCAGAAGAGCAAATGAACAGTTAAAAATCATTCAGAGGGGTAAAGAACTGAATGAAGAACACAAAGTCAAAGCTCCCTTTCAAAATGTAGTCATGGAGGAGGGACAGATTAAGGATAAGGATGAAATACACTGTATGGAGGATAAAGGCAGTGCTGCCTTTTTGACATTGGCTGCTTACGAAGAAGCTTTGCTCCAAGATCAAGATGGTCAAACGTGGGACAGAGAGGTTGTTTTGCAGACTGGTGAACAACAAAGATATAATTTGAGGTCACAATCAAACAATGTCAAGGAGAATCCTGCCCAAAGAGCTGTTGTCTAAATAGAGTCACTGAATAGCAAACAAAGAAGACCAGCAGTTGATCCAGTCATCCTCAAAGCACCAGTTCAAGAGGTAAGAGGTCCTGACAAGCCCCCTACCCCTTTCAGCTTTGAAGCAGAAGTTCAGAAGTTGAAAATATCTGTGCCTCTGTTAGAACTTGTAAAGAGTGAAGTGTTTAGAAAGCCCATCCTTGAAGCTCTTGAGCTGAAAGCCACACAAACCTCCACTGATTCTGTCAATTTGCAAGATGATAAACCTACAGTTGTGCTTAGCCCAATGACTGAACTTGCTAAGGACAATTCTCCATATTTTTATGTCTCCTTGACCATTCATGATAAAGTCCTCCACAATTTCTTGCTAGATACAGAGGCTAGCCACAATCTGATGCTAAAGGCTGTCATGGAAGAGTTAGGCCTTGATATCACCAGACCATACCATGATTTATTTTCTTTTGATTCAAGGAAAGTAAAATTCTTAGGACTGATTAAAGATTTAGCTGCTACCCTAACTCAGCTGCCCATGAAGAGCATGGCGATGGATATTGTGGTAGCAGATGTCCCTCCTAAGTTTGGCATGCTGCTGTCTAGAGGATGGATTAAGAGACTAGTTGGGACATTACAGAATGATTTATCTTATGCTACTGTCCCAGTCTTTGGAGGAGAAAGCAGGAGATTATACAGAGAAGCACAGTTGGCCTACATCATCAGTGATGAAAAGAATCCTTCAAATCATCCCATTTATGCTGTGGATACTGATTTTGGAGCATGTATTCTCCAAATAGAAGAATCTCAGAAGGCCTCAATGCAGCTCAGGAAACAAATAGTTCAAGCCAAAGAAGAGCAAGGAAGTCAGGTTTGGGAGATGTTCTTTGATGGAGCATGTTCCAGGGAGACTGCAGGAGCAGGGGTGGTGCTGATTTCTCCAGAACAAGAAAGCACACAACTGTCTTTTAAGTTGGCCTTTCAAGTCACCAACAATATAGCAGAGTATGAGGCTCTGATATTGGGTCTGAATGCAGCAAAAGATAGAGGAATCAAGAACATAAAGGTGTTTGGAGATGTTGATCTGATCATTCAACAGGTAAATAAAACATTTCAGGCAAAGCACCCAAGGCTGAAAGCATACAGAGATGAGGTATGGAGACTCAAAGATTCCTTTGATAATTTCTGAATTTCATATGTCCCTAAAGCAAAAAATCAGCTTGTTGATTCCCTTGTTGTGTCTGCTAGTCTATTTATCCCTCCCATGCCTTCCAGACTAGTTTATGAAGTCCAAATGAAATACAGACCATCCTTGTCTGATAATGTCCAGCATTGGAAAGCTTTTGAAGACGATGATGAGGTGAATAGGTTCTTGCAAGTCATTGATGAATTTTCTGAAATGCAAATTGACCAAGAAAATGAAGCCTTGGAAGAAAATCCCAAAGCATAGCTTAGAAATAAAATTGGCAAAGATTGCATTGTCCAACTGCCCAACAATCATAATCCTAAGGGTTTAATTCCTCTAGAAAGACTGTTTGACCAAAACGATGTGCCTTATAAGGCTGCCCAAAAAGAATACCAATCTGCAGTCTGTAAGCATGATATAGGGAGTCCAGGTTAGCCAAAATACATAAATCTATCCATGCATATGTATGCTGATCAATGTTCTAAATACTGCCATTTAATGAAGCAATTTGCTGATGTCTTTGCCTGGGAATATAATGACCTGAAAACATATGATAAAAAGATCATCCAGCATAAAATTCCTTTAGAGAAAAACACCATACCTTTCAAATAGAAGCTGAGACCAATAAACCCTATGCTCCTCCCTCTAATTGAAAAAGAAATAAAAAAGTTGCTAGTTGCCAAAATCATAGTCCCTCTCAGATATTCAAAGTGGGTAGCCAACCTAGTAGTGGTGAGGAAGAAAAGTGGAGAAATCAGACTCTGTGTTGATTTCAGAAACTTAAACAAATGCTCTAAGAAAGACAACTATCCTCTACCCAAGATGGAGCATTTGTTGCAGAAGGTCTCAGGGGCCAAAGTGATGTCTTTTCTAGATGGATTTTTAGGCTTTAATCAAATTGTTGTAAATCCAGATGACCAAGAGAAGACTGCATTCACTACTCCTTGGGGCACTTTTATGTATGCCAAGATGCCTTTTGGATTGATGAATGTTGGAGCCACCTTTCAGAGAGCTATGGATATAGCATTTGTGGGAGAGAAGGATAAATTTGTCCTTATCTACATTGATGACATAACAATATACTCTAGCAGCCATAATGACCATTTGCAACATTTAAAGAAAGTTTTCCTGAAGTGCAGAAGGTTTGGAATTTCAGTCAATCCCAAGAAATCCCAGTTTTCTTTAGAAGAAGGCAAGCTGTTAGGACATATTGTTTCTGTCGCAGGTGTCTGAATTGACCCAGAAAGAGTAAAATCAATACAGACTTTGTCTGTGCCGAGATCAAAGAAAGATATCCAATCCTTTCTGGGCAAGATTAATTTTGTGAGGAGGTTTATACCAAATTTTGTAGAAATGGTGAAGCATATTACCTCCATGTTGAAGAAGGGGTCAGATATCAAATGGAATGAAGTAGCAAGAAAATCATTTGATTCCATTAAGAAAGCTATTATGGGGGCTCCTACTTTAATTAGTCCTGATTATAGCAGGGAGTTCCATATATTTTATTTTGCCTCTGAAGACACCCTTGCAACAGTTTTATTGCAGGCAGATGAAGAAGGCTCAGAGTATCCAGTGGCGTTTTTCAGCAAGACATTAAGGGATGTTGAGCTGAGGTATGACATTATTGAGAAACAAGCATATGCTCTTATTAAATCTTTGAAAGTTTTCAGAGTTTATATTCTACATTCCAAGATAATAGCATATGTACCCTCTACTGCAATAAAGGATGTCTTAATACAACCTGATGCTGATGGAAGAAGGGCTAGATGGATCACAAAATTAATTGAATTTAATATAGAGTTGAAGCGCACAAAACTTGTCAGAGGTCAGGGTCTTGCCAGACTATTAGCTAAAGAAAATTGTAGAACATTGGACATAAATCTTATGAGCACAGATGCAAAAAGTGGCCAAACAGAAGAAGAGGAAGTAGCTGAATAAAGAGAAAGCAGTTAGTGGCAGAAAACCTAGCTTCGTGTGATTGGTATGCTGCAATAGTTAATTTCTTGCTGAAGCTAGAAATCTCTCCAAGCTTTACTCAAAGTCAAGCTAGAACTATTAAGCATAGAGCAGCTAAATATTGCATTAATGAAAATCTGCTCTATTGGAGGGACCCCTATGGGATTCTTTTGAGGTGTTTGGACAAAGAACAATCAATAGAATTCATGCAACAATTTCATTCTAGCATGTGTGGAGGACACCACTATTGGAAGACTACAGCTCACAAAATCCTCAGAGCTGGATATTACTGGCCCTATTTATTTTCTGATGTATTTTCATTTGTTAAATCTTGTGATAGGTGCCAAAGATTTGAAGGGAAACAACAGTTGATGTCCTTGCCCTTAAAACCGATACATGCAAAAGGACCTTTTCAGCAGTGGGGCTTGGATTTCATTGGTGAAATCAATCCACATTCCAGTGGCCAACACAAATGGATATTAATAGCCACTGATTATTTCACTAAGTGCATTGAAGCAATCCCTACCAGGAAGGCTGATCATAATGTTTTCATGAAGTTTTTAATTGAAAATATCTTTACCAGATTTGGTTTTCCACATAAATTAGTCACTGATAATGCAACAACCTTCAGAGCAAAAGAGTTGGTGGATATGTGCAATTCAATGGGTATTAAACTGATTCATTCCACCTCCTATTATCCTCAAGGAAATGGTCTAGTAGAATCTTCAAACAAAAGTTTAATAAGAATAATTAAGAAGCTATTGGATGACAACAAAAAGAATTGGGATTCCAAGCTCAAATATGCACTTTGGGCTGACAAAGTGACCATTAAGAGATCCACAGGGAATTCTCCATTTAAGCTGGTGTATGGCACTGAAGCTGTGTTTCCAATTCAGTTAACTCTCCCTATGGCAAAGTTTCTGCAATCAGAACAGAGTGAGGAAGAAGACATGGCAAAGAGGATCACAGATTTAGCAAAGGTACATCAAATCAGAGAATAGCTGGTTGAAAAGGCTGCATCACATCAGAAAAAGATCAAGGATGCTTTTGACAGGAAGACAAAGAAAGATAATTTTCAGGTTGGAGATCTGATTCTGAAGTGGGATGCATTAAAGGAAAGGAAAGGAAATCATGGGAAGTTTGATGCTTTCTAGGCAGGGCCTTTTATCATTTCTTAGGTTCAAGGGAATGACACCTTCATGCTAAAAAGTATGGGAGAAGAGGCAGTTTTTGATGGCCCAATTAATGGGCGTTTTCTCAAAATTTATGTGATTTAAGGATTTTTGGTCTTAAAATTGTAAATATTTTGTCTTGTCAGTTGTAGAGTAGGATCAGTCAGACTCCATGCCCAATGGAACACTAGGAATTGTTGTTAATTTTTTTTCATCGGAAAGGCATTGATCTGCAGGTTCTTGAGACCTCACGGGGAGGATCTCATCCCCAGAAGGAGCCAGTGTTAGCTCTGCTACATACTTTCATCATTTGAGGATCAAGTACAGGCCTGATCGGGGTGTTTTTGAAAAAAGGTGCTCATAGTTGTTGGTTACCTTCTTCTTCTACATTTTCCGTATACCCTCATAGCCCCCCGCTGCCTTTGTTTTACCTTTGTAATCCATATTTCCTTAAGCTCCCTGGGTGTCGAGTTTAAACCATCATATAACCGCTAGCACATGACCGTGTGCCTTTCACCCACCATCCCCCATCACATGTGCAATCAAACCCTCCACCTTAATCGTAACCGTCGTTTTCCACGTCAAGATCTGATGGCCTACGCTGCTTTTCCCACTCATTAAACCCCGTTGACTTTTCCCACCGGTGATCGCATTCTTCACAATCTAACGCTATCCGCTCCTCCCGATGTCATGACTTGACCACTTGTTAACGCGCGATAATGCTATTTTCTGGCAATCCCATCTGCCACATGTCGCCCTCCTGTTGTGATCGCGCCCCTCTGTATGCTTACCGCCCTCCTCCAATAAGCGGTGCGGGGAATACCACTAAACGCCTGTCCGTCCTTCCCGCTCGTTAACTCTTGTGCATGCCCGCCGCCTGGTAACCGTTGGATCTGTCTGGTTGGGATCCAATGGCTCATGATAGTTTTACTCCCATTGACTCCCGATTTCTCCTGCAAACCGATCACCGCCGTCCATTTGCGCGATTCAATGGGTGACGTTCATTACCCGTCTTGCTCGTACTCCCACCATGCAGTCTTTGTGTCTTTAACCTGTACCATGCATCTGAAGGACAAAGGTGGCCAGCATTCGAGTACCTTGAGCAGTTACTCCTCAACAGCTGCATTCAAGAGCAATATGGCCAAAGGATGAGAAAGACAAGCCTCGAGCAGTTAAACACAACCAGCAATTATGGAATTTCATCTTCTAAGACACTTTGCCTGCTAGAGGAGGACAATCAAGTACCAGAAAATGTCAAATGTATTCATTAAAGCAACAAATTGTAGCAGAGATTCATCTCAGATAGTTAATGTGGTTGGTGGTCAATTATGACCCCTCCACGCATATAATTATAGATGTTTTTGTAATCAACCTCTATATATATCTAGAACTCAGAATGTAATAGGGTTGATGGTTTTTGTTTTGATGTAAGGTTCAACTTCTGGAGACTGTAACTACTGTGATACTTGCAACGTCTAGTCTTCATTTTCAGCTAATGCAAGCTTCTTTTGTTGTTAATTGCTCACTTTCCACTTCTTCTTTGTTCTAGGCTATGCCTGTTATGCATTTATTCATGTGCTCTTGATATTTAGCATTAGAGGGGCTATCATCCCACGTATGTGTTAGAATCTTGTATGTATTATTGAATGTGTTATGCAGGTTTCTTTCTACCTAGTGCCATAGAGCTGTCATCATGTTTGTGTATTAGGAAATAGATTTGCAGGCCTCTTTACTAGTTGCAACCAGCCATCACATGGTCTTGTGCATCTGTTGGTGTGGTCAGTATTCTTCATGCTCACCTATTCCTTAAATTGTGAGTAATTGGTGGTCTAAAGCCTTGTAGTCTGGGGGTGTTCACCCATGTCTGGAGTTAAGCATAGTAGAAGTGGTTATCTGGCTTGAATATGAATAATTCCTTCCATTCATCCATTTCCAACATTTTGTTGAGTTTGTAATGTTCCCGAGCATCTCCGAGATACAACCTAGGAGATTTTCTTGGGGTGATAACATGCCCCTTGTGATAAGGGTTAAGGAATAGGCTCCCCACCCTCATGGAGTCTTGATTCTTGTTAAGTCATAAATTCTTGGTATATCTACTTACAAATTATTAGATATGTTTTTAGTGTTAGATGGATGGTAGATAAGTTTAGTTTTGAACTTTACTTCAACAAATTACCCATTCACAATAGTATTTAAAAAATAAAAATGTACCATCAAATTGCTCGAGCACAATAAGCAAACTAAGTAGGAAATTGCATTAATGGTTGGAACATTTGGAGCATCTTTAAAATATTGTTGTGAAAATTTAAATCTAACTCATAATTACATGTGAAAGCAAGAGTTACATGGTAATGGTCATGATTTTGTGGAATGATTAAAAAAATGAGAAGAAAGAAGAAAGAGGAGAAGTAAAATACTTATTTTGAAAGCGATTTATTTTTATAATATTAAAAAAAAACAAATTAATTTTTCAAATTTGTATTTAAAATTATATGTAATTTATATTAAATTATTTTAAAATTAAGTACACTTTCAAAGTATCTAAATATTATTGAGCTTGGAGGTTTTAGGTTCACATAGATTTATTGACAAGGAGAACTTGTGAATTTGAATCTGAAGCAAACAATTTGTGTGTATGATGAGTTCATTATGGTCTTTTTCATGAAATGACTAAAGTTATGTATTATGATAGTAAATTAAACTCAGTATGAGTTTACATTTGTGATTTGATGACTACTTTGCAAACCAAACTAATTCTTCAATCATTTGATGTTTTAATGGCAAATTATAGATTGTTATTTTTATAAGATGAAGATTTCAACTAAAAGGAAAGTTTTAGGACTTAGTAGTTAGAATTATAATATGTCAAAGATGATTTAACAAAATGTGGATAAAATGAATTTACCACATAAATTAGAGCTTCTTTAAGAATAATAATTTATGTACAATGCATCAAAAGAAGAAAACATTAGCATTTTCAAAAAATTATGAAATAAGTCTAGATTTTATGTCTACCCTTGCATTAGAACTAGGGCAACTTCAAATATCAATGAGCCTACAATTAAACTAGTTTGACTTGTGAAATTAAGACTCAAGTGAGTTTGTGGAGATGATAGTGTTGAACCTAGTTTCAAGAATATTATATGATGTACTTATTTTGCTAACTTTAGTATCAGTGGCTAGGAAGGTGTAAATATAACTACTTATCTTACATAATGAGTTCAAGAGTTTTCTATCTATAGGGATTTTTTATCTAGCTAAGAGATAATGGAAACATATGGTAGGATATTTAGACAATTAGTTAATATCAACTTGGTGTATTGTGTCTTTACATAAATGTAAGTACACATTTGTAGTTATGTAATCCAATGGCCATGGTATGATTTAGAGGTAAAATGATATGATTGCCCATATTCTCATTGATATTAAAGGCTATTTCTCCATGGCTTAACACCCGATTGGTTGATGATCTTTATTTAAGGAGAATGGAGAATCATTTGTTGATGATCTATTGTCATAAACTCTAATATGTACAAATTTTATTTTGCATTACTAAATTTCTTCAAGTAGCCATGTTGGTTGGGGCCATGGATTCTTTCCCTCTTAAAGGGTGTTATCTAGGTAAAAACATTGACATTATGATATTTTATCTTATTTTCTAAGTAATTATTTAAGGTGTTCTTATTGTGTAGAATGCCAGTTTTGTTGAACATGGTATCAAAACCCATTTCAAGGAATGCTCTTGTTGTTGATTGAGATCTTGAACTTGCGTTGCTACATTTTCTAGGTTCTGCCATTTTTGTGCATTTGTAGGCTAATTATACTACACCATTGAAATTGTAGTGCTAGTTTCAGTTTCAAACACTTTTCATTTCACTCAAAAAGGTTTTCATTTTCCCAAGATATGTCTTTTCTGGTCATATTCAAAAGTATAAAGTTTGAATATGCCCTTTTAAATTTCTATGTGTGTTTCTTGAAAATGGTTGTTATTGATATCAAAGGTCAAATGAAGGAGAAGAATACATAATTAATTAATTCATTTTGAGATCTTTCCAATGGTATATGGCTCTCCTCCTCCTCATGGTTGAGGAGATATGAATGTTTGAAATCTATATATTAATTTCCCTACCAGAACTTAAGTCGGCCCAACTAGTGTCAAGTATGCCACAAGGAAAATTGGACCCCAAAAAGATGACATCAAAACACTATAAATATGCCACACATGTGACCCAGTTAAGCACATATCTTGGATCTATTATGTTTCAACAAAGAAAAGAAAAGGTTATGAGGTTCATACCTCATGAACTAGAAGTGAAGAAAAAGTCAAATTGAAGAGTTTTTTTTTTTGGCACATTCCTTTGGAAGGTTTTTAACACATTTGGGAAGGCCTTTTGTTTCGGTCTAAGGGGAAAATTTTGGTGTTAAGGAGAGTGAATCTCTTCCACTAATAGAGCTTTAGGAGGCTCACTTCAACATTTTTTTTGGGAATATTTTAAGACAATTTTGAACTTGTGTTTTTGTGCAGTTCAAATTAGGAAAAAATTAGTTCCAAACCCCTAAAGAAGCCAAGCCATTTTTTGAACTAAAAATTTACTCAGATCCAAGATATTAAGGATTTATATTAGCATCCTTTTGAAGACAATATTGAAGCATCTTTGGAAAACCGAAAGTTGGTTGCAAGTTGAGTCGCAAGCAGATTCAAGGTCAATTTGCATGCCTAATATAGTCTTTATTGTAGACTGAAATAAGACCAAAATAAGTCCAGATTATAGGACTAAAATTCACTGTGAGGGTTGAATCCCAAGTTTTCTAAGTTACTGGTATGTAAGGCTATCTATGGAGAAGTGACGACATGTCATTTGAACCTTACTGGGGATTGTTGTCCTCATCTTGTTGACAGGTTGGAGCCTAGAATGTTTTGTAAGTTGGTGCTTACAGATGATCGGGGTCCTTGAAAATCATTGTAATAAATTAAATATTATTTTCAAGTCTTGACTTACACTTTAAATTATGTGTTCATGCATTGTGAAGGTTTCATATTGTTGAAAATGTAGCAAGAAAATCTAGTTTTGACTTTGTCTAGGTCAAACTAGATTAAAATTCTAATTTCAATTTTAGCATAATACTTGGAGGTAGTTAACTAAGGTGACATGGATTTTTTCACTTAGTTAACTCAGTTAATTCGAGTTGGAGAAACTTGAGTTCAGTTCTACATGATTGATTTCTAATTTGTAGCAATCTAATTCAGTTGATTTATTATCTATTAAATTATTTCCAATTGTTGGAGAAATAGTGGAGGGTCAAGTTTTGCAGTGTAACATCATTCACACTCAGTGGTCATCCAGTTAACTTACTTGTAACACCTTCTCCTACATCTACCCAAGTAACTAGCAAACTAGGGGTAAATATGTGACAAAAGGCTACTATGATTAGATTCAACCTCCTATGTGACCTTAAGGAAATGGAATCGACAGAAACACAACATACGAAACTTCCACATTATCTATAGGACCCTTGAGAACCATCCCAAATCTTCAGGTAGCTATCCCCTGGGTCCCATTTATGTTTTTGACCACTTAACCTTTGGACTCTCTCATGCTATAATCCTACCAGTGTCCAAGAGGCTCTGGACGCTCTCATGCTATAGGCTTGCCAACGTCCAGGGACTATTTTCTTTAGTGTTAGGTTAACATACCAGGGATTTGAGCCACTTTTTCAGACCCAGCGCCCAATTCACTGCCCATAATTGAATGACATCTCCATAATAGTAAAATAACAGGGAAACAATGATGCAAAAGAAAATAGTTGAGCGAGCCCTTAACTAGACCCCTACTAGCCATGACAAACATTTCGTCAAACATAACACAAATATGTAATCTACAAGTGTAAATAACATATTTAAGCATATGGATCTCATACTTATCTGAGAATCGCTAAGAACCATTGTTCCCTCATATCATTTGTTGCATTATCATAGGTCAAAGATACATTTTCCATTCATTTACAAGTAAAAACATGATGAGAACCATACATAGCCACTATCATAAAACACAAACATAATAAACATAATAGTAATAGAAATACCAATGAAATCACAACCATATGATCCAAATATAAATCAGTATAATACTCATAGAAATACAAGGAGAAATAACATTTCATTAATGATGCAAAATCCAAATCCGGGATGGGACTATCACATTCCACTCGACCATAGAATGGTTGAGCCAAATCTCTCTTCAACCATTCACCCCTGTGCCATATTCCAAACATGAATGTGGGACTCAAACCAAAAGAACCAACCAAGGAATTTTGAGGCTAAACCACCTCATCCCCATCAATAGAAACCAATCTTTATCGTAATCCATCTCAGATCACTAAGCCAACATAATAAACATGTCATAACAGGCTTTACCATGATCTCCACTCGATCACTAGGCCAAACAAGCATGGATGCCACCAGATTTCTCCACATGTAGAGTGAGGAATTTTCCTTTCTACTAGTCTCTCAGGATTTACCACAACCTACACCAGATCACTAGGCCCTAAACTGAGAGCCCAATCTCTCAGGGTTTACCATAATCCATACTGGATCACTAGGCCCTAAATCGAGACCTACTCTCTAGGCTTTACCACATATCCCAACCTAAGACTACTAGGCCCAATGAAGAGAAATCCACCTCTAGGTTTTACCATATATCTCGCCATTCACTGACAAGGATTCCTACGCCCACTGAGGCAACACAATCCTAGATTTACCGCAACCCATAGTCTGGCTCAAGGGTCACTAGACCAATGGCTTTACTGTGATCCACTATCTGGTTTAGGGACCACTAGGCCATGTGCTGTATCATTCGAAGATCCACCTCACTCAGCTTCGAATCCATCCAACAATCTAGCTCAACCAAAACATGAGAACCCCATCACACCATGGCTATCTAGAAATGATAATGCTAGGCTGACAACATTGTCACTCTTGGCAAAACCCATGTTATAACAACAAAAAAACCAGATGCAATACCATGCATGCCAAATCTAGCAAGGAAAATACACATGGAAATTGATACCTACAAAGAATCTTGATGTAGCTACTTGATCCTACTATTCCTTGCTTTATCTTTACTTCCTTTTTTCCTTCTTTGCCCTTCTTGATCCAATGCAAAACCTGAGTAAAATATTACCAACTGATCCTCAGAAGCCTTTTTATTAATGAGGCATCTATTTTCTTCATTTTTCATTACTTTCCTTCATTTTCCTCCTCACATGCAACCTATGACCTTGCACCTTCCTTTTCTCCTAATTTCCATTATTTTCATAAATAAATGTACCAAAAAATGTCATTTTTCCTTTCCAAAGCTTTTGTTATTGCCTTTGCCAATTTCATTTAGCCATAATAAACCGAATCAACACCCATACTAGGATGTCTTGCCAACCATTCAGCTTGGAATATGTGTCCCATCAACTGTGGTCTTATATATGTTTACATGGAGTTTTAACTAGGGTTGTTACAAAACCCTCCCCCTTGGGGGAAGACTGTCCTCGGTGTTCAATGACACCTATAATCAATAACACTGTTGAAAAAAAACATACTGCCCATGGAGCTTTATAACACTACTCGTTGCATTATTTACAATGACCACTGTAGAAAACATGACAACATACCACATACTTGAGCTTTATAACACAACTCATTATGGTATTTACAATAATATACAAATATACACATATGCACATTTTCTCAACCAACAAATAAAAGAATATTATGCCCGCATCTACAACAAGGGAATGCATAGGCTCACACCTCCACCCTCAGATAAATACAAGGATTCGTCTCATTCTCAAGAATTCTAGAATCCACTACAAAATTCAAATCTACATCTAATGTCTAGGACTATAACCCTGCGCCACTTGTCCTCTTAATGAACAATTACCGACTCATTGTTCCAGGGTGCACTCCCAATGTGCATTTGATTCCATATGGAAATGATAATGACCAAAAAGAATCCATCCTCGACCTTCCCTTCTCTGCTACATAGTCTCTCATGCAATCCAGTCACCTCCTTCCATGCAGTCACACACCTTCCAAGTTCCCCAACATCCCCTATTCTAGGCAATCCATCACTTGGCAAGGCTTCCTCGCATCAAAAAGTCAAACAACCAAGGCATATACCTACCTAAAACCATCATATCATTCATAGCATGCTCATGGAAATCAATGGATACTATTGGGTACCAGTGTACCACAGTGGCCCTGCTCTTGAAGTTCTTTACCAACATATTGCGCCACGCTCCAATTCCTTTCATTGTTGTTGCTAATTCTTGCAGTCAATTTCAACCAACCAACTGGGCATGTTCTTTCATTCCTGTATACCAAGAACATAAATTCCATTAGATTAAAATAAATTGAAATAAATTCACATCATACCTCATTGGTAGCTCATCAATAAGGTACACTTTCAATTCTATTCACTTCTTGCCACAACAAGTCAAACCAGTTGTTTGATGAAATCACCATGTATAAACATATCACATCAAGTTAGCTCAAAACACAACCATCATAGATCAAAATCATAAATCACATGTAACCAATATAAACCTGAATCATACATCACATGCATAATAACGTTGAAATAAAATACTGATACTTATCTTTTAATCAATCCTTAGATTTTACCTTTGTCCTTATTCCATACGCACACCAGATCGGTTGCCACAGCCGAAAAACACCCAATTCCTTCTCTACAAGCATGTGCACATACACATAGTGTGCATCACACCCATACAACCAGACACAATATACAACACCATGAAATACATACACCTACACCTAACACACCACACATACACCTACACCTAGTGTACACTGCCGCACAATACATACACCTACACCCGATGTACAACACAATACATATACATATATAGAGTACAACAAAACAAGTACACATGTCATGATACCACAACTACACAATACACATACATAGTATCACATACCCACAACACAACATGTGTGATATGCACACAATACCACATGCACATTAGTACCATATGTACAACATGTACATAGTACCACCTATGAACACCACGACCTGAACGACACGTACATAGCACCACCTACATAATGTGTACACAACACCACATGTACAGCACACCACCTATATAACATGTACACAATACCACATGTACACATTATCACATGCACAACATGTACTCGACACCACCTATACACAGCGCCAAATGCATGACATGTACACAACACCACCCACACATAGCACCTCTTGTACAACATGTACACACCACCACATGCCCATAGCACCACTTGAACAATCATGCACACAACACCATAAGTACATAGCACCATATGTACAACATGCACGCAACACCACATGTACATAGCACTACATATCCAACATTTACATAGCATCATTTGTACACAACGCTGCATATCCGACATGTACATAACACCATCTATACTGAGCACTACATATGAGATATTCACACAAAATTATATGTACCACCTTGTACATAAAATTGCATAAACAACATGTACACACACTATATATACACAACACCGCACACACACAACATCACAAATGCAACATGTACACCATATACAACATATGCACAATAGTAGTACCACACGTCCAGATACCAATTGCCTCTACCATGCAACCTTGTTTCCAGTGTATTTCCACAATCCATGCTTATCTTAACATGCCACAAAGCACACTGCTTCATTTCGCTAATGTAACCTTCAACATCACCTGTCCATAACATCAACATAGGAATAATACACACATATAATATCACTCCATATCCACATGATATTGAATGATAGATCTATCAGGGTTACTCTTCCCACTTGGTTCCTTGTAAGAACAAGAACCCCTTCATGCCATTCACTTGCATAAGCAATAATTCCTCCACAAAATGATCCATAACAACCCTCTCAGACAGTGACATACATACATACATACATGTATACATATATAGACATTAGCATAATCATGATCACAACATAATTACCAAATATCATAAGGTCAAGGTTAAGAGAACTTCCTTTACGCATGCAATATATGCACAACATTGAGAAAAACAATTCCCAACATAGCCAAGGCATATGACACCTCAAATCCATTTACTTCACCTTTCATGTTACCTTCTTCATGAATGTACTACCATTATCCATTTGCACCAATGGACCCAATCAGTCCAACCGACTATCATAGTCTTACCTTTCGTTGCACTTACTCATGCACTGAGCTTTATCTGTGTCTTACATTACCTGTTGGGTACCCCACAACTCTGTCCGAGCTCCATTAAATTTCCTCCTTCCCAACCAACTCCCAAGACTCAAAACTTAAAAGGCAAGCATAAGAAACAAACAAGATGAAAAACATGAAAACCAGTGACAACACGACACCATGAACAGAGTGGCATGGCCATGCAAAAGACGCAAAAAAAACCATAATCAATCACAACAAATCACCAAAATACCAAAAGCTCAAGACTGACAACAAATGCCATGACTCAATCCCCATGGTTTCCAGTGTTTCCAAGGGAAATCTCAACTTGAGCCTTCTTCGAGATTTCGTGGCAACCTCTTTTCCATGCAATCCCTTGCCTCATACTGCCATCAACACATAACTGGAAGTGCATAAGTAATCATAACAATACACGAGTTACCTTACCTTGCTATGCCAAGCATGCTTCTTGCAACTGAACACATCTACACCATCTCTCAGGGAACGTGAATTCCCTTGAAAGGTCCACTTGTAACTAGAGACTAGCTAATATACCTGTCAAATACAAGTTCATGAAGAAATCCAAATCCAAAGAAGATTCGAGTCAAGGAGGAAAGAAGAAAGACTTGTCTAGAATCAAGTGCTTTCACTGTCATGAATTTGGGCACTATGCCACGAAATGTCCACACAATAAAGCAAGCAAGAATACCTTGGGAGGAGTGTTAGGTGAAACTTTAGCTTCACAATTCGAGCTTGATTTTACTCTCATTGCATTCATGGCAAGCACAATAATGAGAAGCGTGTGGTATCTCGACAGCGGTGCCTCATTCCTTATGATGGGGAACAAATATTTCTTCAGTGATTTGGAGGAGAAGGATCTCTAGATCCACATCGAGATGGGAGATGATGGGAGGTATAATGTGACCAAGATTGGCACAATCACCTTTTATAGGGAGTCAGGCTCCCCTCTTAGGCTCAAGGATGTGATGTTTGTTCTGGGTCTAAAGAAGAATTTGGTTTCCATTGTAGTGTTGGAAGATTGTGGCTACGATGTGATATTCAGTAAAGGAAAGGCATTCTTGAGACACATCACCAATGGAAAAGTGAAGAAGATCAGGGTTCAAGTGAAGAACCTCTATAGGTTAGATGTGGAAGATTGTGATGCTTTAAGCACAAAATTGGAGAAGGTGCAGAGCCAAGATGTCAACAAATTATGACATAGAAGACTTGGCCATTTTCATCATGGAGCTTTGAATATCGTGTAGTAGATCACCACAAGCCTCCCTAAAGGAGCACTAGAGTAGCAGAACACATGAAAAGGGTGTACTTTGGGGAAGTACAAAAAGCAACCTTAAATGATCGAGATAGTAGGGTGCATGCAATCCTTGAAAGGATCCACTTCGATGTCTGTGGACCTTTCTCAATAGCCTCCACTATGAAGCATAGGTATTATGCTATATTTGTAGATTATTTCTCATGGAAGTGCTGGATCTACTTCATTCAAAAGAAAGACTAGGTATTCTCCAAATTTGTTGAGTTTAAAGAAATTGTTGAGAAAGAAACTGCAAGGAAAGTGAAGGCTCTTAGGAGCGATAATGGTGGTGAGTATGTTTTGAATGAGTTTAAAAATTTATGTACAAAGGAAGGCATTCAATGAGAGTTGACAACATCCCATAACCCACAATAGAATGGGGTGGCTGAGAGGAAGAACAAAAGTATTGTGGGAGCTACACAGACGATGTTGCATGATTGGGGCCTACCTCTGCACTTGTGGGTTGAAGCATGCAACATGGTATATTTGTAGAACAAGAGTCCTCACAGGATTCTTGGCATGAGTACACCAGAAGAAGCTTTTTCAAGGAAGAAACTAGATGTGTCACACTTTAGGATCTTTGGATCATCAGTCTAATTTCATGTTTCCAAAGAAGAAAGGAAAAGGTTAGAGTCGACAGTTGAATTTGGCATATTTGTGGGGTACAATGATACACCTCACAACTATTGAGTGTACCTTCCATCTCTTAGGATGAAATTTTTTCATAGAGATGTGAAGTTCAATGAGGAAAAGACAACGAAATGTTCTTTTGAGAGGGAGCTTCAGTTACATGCAAATCAGAAGATTTTGACTCTAAAGGAAGAACATTAGGAAGTCGTGGAGCAGCCACAAGTAGAGGAGCAGAGAGTGGAGACATTTTTTCAAGAAGAGACATCCAGGGAAGGAAGGAAATGAACTAGGGAAGCCAACATATTATTGCAAGATGCTAGAGAGAATGTGGGAGCACCCACTTCACAGTGCAGGCAGAGGAGGTCACTAGATCAGTACATTGACTACATGGTTCTAATGAGCAAGCTAGTAGAGATAGAACCAACCTCATTCGAGGAAGTAGTAGAGAAACCAGTATGGGTTGATGCTATGGTATAGGAGTATGACTCCATTGTCAGAAACAGTGTTTGGGAAGTGGTCCCAAGACCAACAGACAAACCAGTGGTAGGTTCAAGATGGATTTATAAGGTAAAGCATGCAGTAGACATTAGCATCAAGAAGCACAAGACTAGGTTCATGGAAAAGGGGTACTCTTAGGTAGAAGGGATTGACTATGAAGATACCTTTGCACCTATAGCAAGGTACTTTTCCACTAGATCAATTCTCACTTTGGCAACACAGACGGGGTGGAAGATCCACCAGATGGATGTGAATACAACATTCCTCAATGGATTTATTGAGGAGGAGGTGTACATTGAACAACCTAAAGGTTTTGAGACCTTCGACAGAGAGTCACATGTGTGCTGACTCAAGAAAGAATTGAATCGATTGAAGCAAGCACCTTGTGCTTGGTATAACAAGATAGATAGATACCTCACTGGTTTGGGCTTCACCAAAAATGAAGCAGATGCAAACCTTTACCACATTCTGGTAAAAGGTAAATTGTTGATTATTTTTCTTTATGTTGATGACTTGATTTTGACCGATGATGAACAAATTATTAGGTCTTGCAAGGAGGACCTTGCAAGAGAGTTCGAAATGAAGGACATGGGTTTGATGCACTATTTCCTTGGTTTGAAAGTATGGAAAGGAGAAGGGGAATTATTTGTTTCTCAGGGAAATTATGCCAAAGAGATACTTCAAAATTTTTGCATGGACATGTGCAAACCCATGGAGACTCCTCTAGAAACCAACTAGAGGAAAGAGGATGCCACTTCAGGTGAGGAAGTGGATGCTACCGTGTATAGGAAGTTGATGGGTTCACTCATGTATTTGGTAAACACATGGCCAAACTTGTGCTATGTAGTCAACCAGTTGAGCTAAGCCATGGTTCAACCAACCAAATTATTTTGGAAGGTGACTAAACGTGTACTATGGTACCTCAGAGGCACCATTGAGTTTTGAATTTGGTACAAATGGATAGAGGGAGTGAAGCTGCAAGGCTTCACCAATGGATGTTGGTTGGGAAGTCTATTAGATCGGAAGAGCACTTCAGGAGCAATTTTCAGTGTTGGGCCAACATCAATTTCTTGGTACAATAGAAAGCAGAGATCAGCTGCACTCAACTCAGCAAAAGCAGAGTACATGGCTTCCAGTCAAGCAACTTATGAGGTTATCTAGATGAGAAAGATTCTTGTTGGGTTATTTGGTCAGATGATGGATCCTATTGTGATTTACTATGACAATCATAGTTGTATCAAAATATCTGAGAATCTAATTTTTCACAATCAGTCCAAGCACATTGATATCTGATACCACCATCTACGAGATTGTGTGCAGAGATGGATCATTATGTTGAAGTACATTCCGATAGAGGAACTGTTGGCATTATGAATTAAGTGTTGTCCTTGATGGAAACCTACTTGATAAGTTGTCCTTGATGAAAACCTACTTGATGAATGGAAACCTACTTCATGATTATTCTGTTGATGGAAACCTACTTGTTGAATATGTAACCATGATGTGACATAGTGTTTTACAAATGTGACATATTGCTTTGGCAAAGGGATAGCAGTTCAGAGGCAAAGGTATGATAAAGTTGAAAGTTCAAGAAGTATACGCGAGTGTTGTTAAGAAAAGCCACGTACATTTGCAAGTATGAAGAAGAAAATGCGTGTACAGTTTCCGCACAATGGTATTCTAAATCCAAGGGTATTTACCATGGTATTTCCCTATGGTATTGAGCCCAATAATAGATGATTTGATCCCATCTAAGAAAACCATCAGTTGGAGTATGGTTTTAACCTGTGGTATTGAAAAATTCTAAGCTATATAAAGTGATGAAGATCAAAGTGGTAAGGTATAGTGCAATGTGTGCAAATGATGGAAATATTATGAATAGTTAGATTTGAAGCAAATATGCATGTTATGGGATATTGATGCTTTGTTTGATCTAAACTAAGTATGCACCTAGGAGTTTGATGATGGATCAGATCCAATAGATATGAGATGATAATCATGATTATGAGATCATCTTTTTTGTGTTAATTTCTGTGTATACCGAGATATGGGTATGTCTGAAGTTCTATGTTGCGATGAAGATTTGACTCTGAGTTTGTAGATCTATACGTGGTTTTTATTTCTTGTAAGGCATGTACGCATGCATATGTGTTTTTGGTAAGTCACGTACACGCGGGTTTGGTTCTTGAAAAGCGCATACACATGGATATATGATTTGAGGAAAGCGTGTACAAAAACTAGGGTTTTGATGGAAAAGAATGTATGATCAATTAATTAGTTTTTGATGTGTTTCTATTGTCTCTTAATGAAGTATTCTTAATTATATGTGTTTAAAAAATGATGGTCTGATTGTGAATTTATTAATTGAATATTGTTGAAGTTACTTATTAATGGGGTGTAAATCACACTAAGGCAATAAACCCCTCATTTACCATCACTCAAGCATAGACCTGTGGTTATAAACCAACATTCTATCGGAAGCGTTAATTATATGTTTTTGCCTTAAAACCCGAGGACCACACATCTTATAGAAATACATGGAAAATATATGAAATCTTACCTTTTTCAACAGCCCTTGCACATTTCCTAATATATACCTTTATCGCTATCGCAATCGGGCGATAATGTGCCTTCCCTTCATTCTACCGATATGCGATAATACACAAAATACATATAGGAAACATGGAAACCCCGCAGTCAATGCCTAAACTGGACTTCAAATATTATAAACCTGCATTCAAAACTCCATCGGGTCCACTCTCGGCTTCAATCCTTTCCGCATTCTCCGATCACCAATCGCGCCTCATTGCATATTGATGATATCGCTTAATCGCATATCGGCATTCCACCTGCCTGCCAGCCTTAACTCCTTCAGTTTGCGATTAGCGATTAAATTGCGACCATCAATATAGCACTTGATCCGATGGTCTCCACTTAATCGCCTAATCACAATCGCTTGTTCCTATGGCTAGGTCTGATAACGCATAAAGGTTCCGCCGATGCGATATATAGAAAATCACTCATCGACATTTCTTGAACCCTGAGATCCACTCTTTATAAACCATATTTGCTGATGCGATATCAATTGACTCTATCCTCAACGATATGATCTTGTCCATTGATCATTTTGATCCAACGAATCCTATGCATCACTCTTCACTTCTCATTCTATTGATGGACTTACGCTACACTCGGGTTTCCTCTGCCATACTCCGGTTTTAAACATGATATCCATATAACAATAATTCATTTAATCAATGGATCGCCATCAATCCTTCTAGTGATCGATGGTCGATCAAAATGCATAGTAATGGGATTTCATTCATCAACGCATATATACAACATAATTACTTGAAAAGGAAAAATACACAGTTCCTCTGCCTGCACACTCCTCTATGTGTTCGCCAAATTTCGCTTGGATGCATATGCTAAACATAATCACTAACACAAATAGAATTTATCATTTCATAATGATTCACACTATTCCACACGCAGAATCAACTCTCTGTATATTAACATACAAACACATGATTACATATTGAGGCTCCTTGTCCCTCTCTGGCCCGATTCTTCTAATTAGAGCCTCTGTTTCCTAAACTGCCCGTAGGCTTACGGTTCCATTTTGAATCCTCTCTAATCCCCTCTCTCTGTATGTGTCTCTTTAGAAAAGACAAGAAAATACATATATTCTCTATCTAACAGTCTCCTCCCACATATGAAGGAATTCACTATATATTTAGAAATCATATCCTACCCTAACTAATCAATATAACTACTTGGCTTGATCTCCACATAGGGAGGATCACTTGCCACTTATTCTCTAATTTCCTTAGTATTTGCAAAAATATAACTACTTACATACTTTGAAATTAATAAAAATTAAATAACCAATTCTTCCTCCAAACTCTCATTAGCCACAACATGTGACCACACCATCACATTACTAGCTAGGCCTAGATGCTCCTGCATCAGACTCCCAAGGTTAAAAATAATCATGATCTCCTGATCATGTGCTTCTGATCTGTGTCCTCCTGGATCCCATACTTTGTTCGGTAGTCTGTCCTTGGTCACTGCAATTGTTTGTTGTTGTTCTCTAGGTCTCCATATTTTATGTTGCATCGCCCCATTAGTTATACTCTCACTGTTTGTTGTTGTCTTTTTCATATATATTATTGTTTTTTGCTCATCATCACAATATATGCCAGGCTTCCACACTTTAATTTGCAGTTTACCATTACCTTCAACTGTACCATTCTTTCCAGCCAATCTTCCTTCCTTCTTTTGTCCTCTATGTATTCTATTGGAATGTTGTTGTATGAGTCTCCACAACTCATCGATTTCTTTGTCCACTTCTCTACTAAGATGATGAACACTATCCTCTTGCAACTGGATGTGTTCTTGCATAAGAACATCATAATCCTTGTGCCAATATTTTTCCATATACATTTTTGAAATGTACAAATGCCTTCTCCATTGATCCCCTGCAATAATTCCAGTTCCTTCTTCTGGTTTCTCATTCATGGCTTCACCACTGCGTACTTCAATTCTCAGTATACCTACAATTCCACAAATTTCATGAAAACTAAGAATTCTTCCTGCTTGCTTAGGTACTTGGAATACCTCTTCTTCTAGTAACTTAATTTCTGCATCCTTAATGATTATGGCATCATATTTGTCTACTTATGAAATGTCATTTTCATCCTCTTCTTCATCAATAACTCCCTGTTGCACAATAGTAATCTTGTTACTATCATCTCTTGAACTCATCTTTAGTTCAACAGTTCCATACTGTAATTTCAACATCATTCCATATTTATGAGACATTCTGATCTCATCCTTCCTTACTTTGATCTGATCTTCAGAATCAATTCCTTGTTTCGAATTGACTTCACATTATCTTGTTCCTGCATATAAATATTTACCAGAATCAATCAATTCATTATACACAAATGCTTTACCCTGTTTCCTCATTATGCCAACATTTTTGACAACTTCTTTTCCATATTTGTCATCCATGACAACTTCTTCATTCTTATTCAGTTCTAGTTGTACAATCTGATCACTTATTCTTTGGTTTTCTTGC
This sequence comes from Pinus taeda, assembly GCA_000404065.3. Classification (NCBI taxonomy): domain Eukaryota; kingdom Viridiplantae; phylum Streptophyta; class Pinopsida; order Pinales; family Pinaceae; genus Pinus; species Pinus taeda. The sequence goes on along the minus strand of APFE031484440.1, from coordinate 2,681 downwards.
CTCTTCTCTAAAAGACTTGACTTATGCCACAAATTTGTCATCTCATTTGGAATTTCTCCCAAGAGCTCTGCACGATCTTTATTAAATTCATTGTTTGCAACATCTGTCTTTAGTCCTTCTTTACTCTGGCTTTCTTCAAGGTCAATAATCTTCAATAACTGTTTAACATCTACCAAGTCTTCTATATCAACCTTCAGTAGTTGTTCTCCTTTGGCTTCAGTCATCAATAGTTGTCCAATATCTGCATATTTCACTACAGCTATGTTTAACAACTACTCTTTCCTCTACATCACAAGATTATGTGAATTTCCTTCTTCTAACTTCTTAAAAACCATATCTTTGTTTTTCTTTTCCCATATGAAAACATTAAATAGTTGACTCACTTCATTGTATCCTGCATTTACACAAAATATTAGTTTCAAAACTATGAGACATCAAGGTCTCCTCAAATAATTTCATCATCAATCCTTCCAATTGTCTCCCACATCCTGAACACACCATAAAATTCTCCATTTGCTTTGTAGTAGCTTCATCAATTTCCCTGAGAAAACTCTTTGTTACATATTCGTATGAATGGATCTCTTCCTTTCCAAACACTTCTTTGATGTAAATAATTCCTTTGCCTTCCTCCTTTTGACTTATGCTTTGGATGTCATCTGAGTGGACATCTTCCTTCATATGACTGTGGGTAGTCATCTCTTCACCTGTTGATTTGACAATTTCCAATAACTGCTTGTTTTTCCCCAAGTTTACATGATCTGAAAACATACAAAAATTATCAGTTTTTAAAATACAAGACCCTTCATCCTCTTTTGATGCTTCAAGTGCCAATCTTCCATCATAGATCTTCTGGATTTCAGCAGATCCTTCTTGCTATGACTCCATTTCTTTAAGCCTCTCCTTCTTTAACAAATCAATATGAATTTGTTCAAGTTCCTTGAACTCGTTCATCAACTTGCCATTCCATCTCTGTTGCAATAGCTTCCACTTGACCCATTTCTTCGTTCTCCATCTGTATCTTCGGTCTTCATTTGTCTTTCTTTGTTTCCCTTCTGTTATTATATTTACTTCTATTCTCATTATTTCTAGACTAATCTCTTGTTCTTCATTCTGTTGCCAGTTGCTATACTCCTGCAATCTAATGCCTTCCTCAAATTCACTCCCATGTAGTTGATCATCTCTCTTAAATTGTTGGTTTTCCATCTTTATCCTTCTAGATTAATACTTCTATTTTCTTCATGTCTCTAAGGAAATGACTTCCTTGTTGCTCCTAATTTTTCATTTCACCTTCAAATAATCTCTGCTCAATTTCTCTAATTTCAGCATCATATTTATTAATGTTGTCTTCCATACTTGCAGTCACATCATTATCTGAAGAGTCTAAACATTTACTTAACTCTATAAATTTTAGAGACATTTCATCCTTATCATGCATAGCAACCTGTTGATGCCTCGAGAATCGTTGCACCAACGTTGGGGGAAACCACCCGGTCCGGACCTTAGTGCAGCTCCTTTTCCGTTTGGGGTAGTGGCTCCGACTGGGGATAATGGGACCAGTTTCCCAGAAATAGATAAATGAGATGAATGAATACTTTATAGATAATAGTAGCGATAGGTGAATGACTAAAACTATTGACAGAAATGTAAGTAAATAAAACTATCCTGGGAATCTATTTGAACTTCTAAAGTGTAGCTTTTGATGTTCTATATCTTAAAAATACAATTATATAGATGACTGCATTCTCAAAACACAGATATTAAATCATTCAAGATTGCTGTACCTAAATAGTTAGACACAACGATTAAAGCGATACTACTAGACTTTAAAGGTTCATACCATCAATGCATACATGATTAAAAAATAAGGCATATCATCTGAACATCCAATAGTGGTATGGGCAAGATTTCCTGTTGTTACGCATGCATACAATTAATGATAGCAAGAATAATTACGCAGTGAAATCATATACACAGAATGAATTCAAACAAAGGATAAAAATACCATTTGAATCGTAAGCCACTCCCGATATGAATCGCTATGTATGGCTTCTACCTCAACGCATAAACAATCTTTACATCAATGACAGTAGTGCACAATTGAATCAAGAAATATCTCCATTAAAGTAAAAGCAAGTGGTCGAGTTTCATAAAAGAATAAAGGCTGAAGCACAATAGTGCAAACTTCATTCTGTTAAGTCTTATACAAAATTTTACGACCCTTTCTAAATGCATGAAAGGGTCTATAAATACTATGCTAATCTTAAATATCTACAAAAACAGAAAAGCTAACTAAGCTGATGTCAATAAATTCTTGTTGCTATTTTTGCTGGCAATCGGAGGAGCTGGATGATGAATCACTCTATCGGCTGCTTCCCCTTGAACCTGAGTTGACTGATGGCGAGCATTGGCTCAACTTCAGGAGGTTTGTTGAGCCTGGAACTGAGCTGGGCAGCGTAGGTGGAGTCTTGGATATCGGGGATCATGCATTGAACGGCATCAGTTAGGCATTTGAGAGCAGATCGTTGTTCATGCGGCTTGATTAGGAACCACCAATATGCTTCTATGTTTAAAGTGTCAACCACGGTAATTGACCTTGCTCTGCCCTCTAAATCAGGGTAGCATGTTTGTTCCAATGTATTTGCAGTAGTAATCTTGCCGGGCGTGCATTGGGAAACAATATT